>PVJA010001487.1:0-109952 GCA_004027025.1 Myocastor coypus | reverse complement strand
TAACCAAGCAAAGGGGGAGAAGAGCTTTGCAAGTGGAGGGAAGAATCAGTACTGTTTGAGAAGTACCTGAGGCTGGGCACAGAGGACAAAGTAGAGAGGGGTGCCAGATCAAGTAGAATTTCTTATGGCTGTGGTACCTGCTTGGTGCTCAATGCCAGGAGCTGAGAGTCAGGAGACCTGGGTTATAGTCCCACCTCTTCTGCCACCAGCTTTGCATCCCCAGAGGAGGTGATACATAGTACTGAGAATCCACTCTGCTTATGAGCCTCAGCTCCTCAGTGCACAGTGATGATCAATTTTCATAAAATTCTGTGATTTGTGAGTTCTAGATTCTGGTCCTGCAGTGCTAAGATCAGACCAGCCAGGTCAATAGGGATGGGTGGGTGAAAGTGAAGTGAGATCACATTAGAATTTGGAGTCCAAGGGCAGGATCACCCAGCCTGTGGCAAGGAGTAAGTTTTGTTCATTCTGGGTGGTACAGAGCAAGCCAGTCTTACCTGAAGCCCTGCAGTTGGGCTCTAATGCAACCCTTACCCCTGCAGCTATGCCAGTATGCTTTGGAATACTAATCATGGAGGTGACTTGAGCCCTTCTACAAGCCAGTTACTCAGTGGAAATGAAAGGGCTGGTGATGGAGGGTCTATGACAGTTATAGTCTCTTTCATTAATGAATGACTGAGGGAAACACGAGGATCTACATCCAGATCCCTCTTTAGGGAAGAAGGATGCATTCACCTACCTCCTGAGGTGGCTCTCAGCCTCACTTGAAAAAACATCCCATGGAATAAAGGAAGAAGGTTTGTGACAGGATAGGTAAAGATCAAGATATATTAAATGCATGAAGGAGACCCATTCAAGACCCCTCATCTCTCTGTGGAGCTATTCAGATTCAGCAATGAATTTTTCTACTCTTACTATTGTTCCTTAGGCTTCATTTTTTGGCTTGGCGATACCAACTTAGCTTGTCTGACATCTAACGGATTTGGAGTTATATTTTGCCTCTATATCATTTTAGAGGCCCCTGTGAGATAATTGGATGGAGATGAGTGTCTGCTTTTGTTCCACAGATTCTGGATTGTGACTCATTTAGGTAATCAGAAATCATCATTCTTGTTTTCCAGTTGCTTATGCCTTGTCTTTTATGCTCATCTTTCTATGCCTTGTTCTTTTGTCAAATGCTGGGAATTTAAGTTGAGATCATAGGAATATTGAGAGTTTCTTTGATGGGACATTTTAGCTCATAAGTGAGTTGTATATTCCTATTTTGTGTATGGACTTACTAGTTGCTAAATTAACTGGAGTTCCTTATTTGGCCTGTTTGACTTATTTCAACTATCGCAATTTGTTGTGTTATCTTAGTGCACTAGAGTAAAGCAGTGCTTGAGTGTCCTCTGGTGGACCTTAATACTAACAAAAATGCAAATGTGTAGAAAATGGTTTTTTTCTATGAAATCTAGTTTGTATCCAGGAAATGTAAATGTCTTTTATACTTTCAGGACTCCCTCATCCAGCTATTTGTAACAGCTCAGTCACTGACCTTCAGTCTGGGAGGATGATATTCATTGTGACAGTCTTGAGTAGTTCTCCATAAAATGGAAGGGAATGTTGAGCCTGTTCTGTTCTGTCTCAGTTTCCCTTCTGGACTTAACTTCAGTGGATGAAGGTGTCTGTCTCTGTGCTCTCCCATGACTTGGCATGCTCTAAATTTTCCCAAGTGATAGTCCTGCAATACGCAGAAAATATACTGTTTGCTAATGATTTTGTCTTCAATGCAGAGAAAGATGCCTTGCTAAAAGATACAAGCTCACTGGTAAAACCCAACAGACTCTTCAACAGCTAACAAAAATAGGTATTGATGGATAGCTCTAACTTCAGTTCGCAGAACACTGTCTCTCTCTTGTACATGTGGCTATCAAAGAACTATGGTTATCAAAGCAACAATGAGAAACATGCATAGCTTGTAAACCAGGCATATAAGCTATCAGTTTAGGTCTTTAAAAATATCCTTGCTTTCACAGGTATTTTTATTTGTTCTGATTCTCTCTCTCTCTTTTTTGTTTTTTGTATTTTAGGAAAGGGTCTGCAGGGTGTTCAAGGTGTCACTACTAGATCAGACTCATAGTAATCCCCCTGTTTACAGTCTCCCAAGAGCTGGATTATAGGCATGCACTACCATGCCCAGTCTCCATTGTCATCTCAGTGAGCCCCAGGGAGGGGGACTGAACCTTGGCCCCTCTGCCTGCTTGTAGGCACTTTAATCCACTGAGCTATTTGGCTGGCCCTGCAATTCTGATTGTTATTACCTGGGATCTGTGTTAACTGATCTATAAAAAGTTCTGATTAGTCTCTTTATAATTATAAAGTTAAAAATTGTAAAGGGGTTATTGTAATTCAACTTGGCCAAATGCATCTGAGTGACTCCGACCTATTAAAAACTGACTTATGTGTGCCTGTCTCTGTTCAACTTGTGACCCATTGCACCATCTGCAGCTGTTATGTTTGAGGTCAATAAATTTTATTTTTATTTTAAAAAATATTTATATCTACAATTTAAGTTGGCTTGTAAATAAATGTAATTAGAGTTAAGAGCCTGCTTCCACCTAGGTTGCAGCCAATCAAAATGATATCAAGACTGGTTTTACAAATGCAATGTGTATTGTTGCCAATGAACGATAACTTGGTCTTTCATCCATCAAGAATAATGTAACTATTATGATCTGGTTCTCAGAGGTTATCTCAGAAAGATATTTAAATGGGGATCTCTGAGGCTTGGGGAAACTGCTGGACAAGCCTCTCCTAGGTGAATAAAGGAGAATCTGCTTGAAAGTATCTATTCCAACCTTTAATGGGACCCCAGTAACTTCCGTGGATTTATGGGAGACATATCTGCATAAATATTTCTAAATATATTATTGCAATATTCTTCATTGGTTATCATCAAAAGGTTAAGTTTCCTATTGGTAAAACAGTAAGGTTTCCTGTTAAAAGATGCTCTTATTACAAAACTAATTTAAGAAATAAAGGTTTCCATTTACCTGTGACACTCATTATTGCTAATTTTATGATGGGCTAAATGCATTCATGCTATATGTGTATAGTTCTTCTGATATGTAAAACTAGGCGTTATGGTTTATCTCTAGTTGTCCCCCAAAGCCTCATACAGTCATGGGGTAGATTCTAGAGTTTGTGATTAACTCATGATTCAATGCTGGGGCTATCGATGTGAGGGCTATGCCTACCCTCGGATGGCTATCTAGATGCTTCAGCTGCTGCTCCTCCATTTGCACTTTGCTGATTTTTTAAAAAATTTTAGATAGAGATATATTCATTAATCACATATAATTAGTATCTTGTAAAAAGATCTACTCATAAGTTTAGAAAATAAACCTTCATTTATAAAATGATATACTCAAGTGTTTAAAATATTTTACATTGATTTTTTAATACATTCAATTTTGTTTTAAAGAGTAAAAATACCAGATACAAAGATAGAAAAAACAGTAACAAGTGAGAGTACATATAGTACAGGACTTCAAAACGAGAAAAATTTAATAATGGTTGCATTATATATTTTCATCATCAAATCAATTTAGATCAACAGACATTAACATTTTCAATAAACATTATTTTTTAACTCTTCCAAATGCATTTTGTATTTAAGTCACTCTTCTAAAAAAATTATAGGGGTCTAAGACGCTGAGAACGCAAGGTCGAGCTTGATTCCTGACAAAATTTATTTACTTATTTATTTGTTTGTTTATTTATTTATTTATTTATTTATCTATTTTGAGTCCTTACACTAGGGAGACTATACGATATTTGTATATGTGGGTCTGGTTTATTTCACTTATGAGTATACATTCAAGATACATTCATTTATACATGAAGTCTTCTAGTTTATCATTCCGTATAGCTGAGTAATATTCCATTTAATGAAAATACCACATCTTTTTCAACCATTCTTCAGATGGTGGGCATTTTGGTTGTTTCCAGGATTTGACGACCACAAATTGTGCTGCTATGAATGTAGGTGCACAGATATCACTATGATATGATGTTTTCAGTTCTTCTGGAAAAAATTCCCAGTAGGGGGATAACTGGATTGAATGGGATTTCCAGTTCTATTTTTTAAAGGAGTCTCCACACTAATTTCCATAATGGATGCACCAGTCTGCATTCCCACCAGCAGTGGAGAAGTGTTCTGTTTTCCCCATAGCCTCTCCAACTTTTGTTGTTGGTTGATTTCTTTATCGTAGCCATTCTTTCTGGGGTGAGATGGTATCTAAGTGTTGTTTTGATTTGCATTTCACGAATGGCTGGTGATGTGAAGCATTTCTTCATGTTTTTATAGTCTTGTTGAATTTCTTTCTCTGAGAAATATGTGTTCATCTCAATTTTGGGAACCTGATGATTTTTAATTCTTTATAAATTCTACATAGATGATGTTTGTCTGAATACTTATTAGTTAAAATATTTTTGAAATTTGTGGGTTGCCCTTTAACTCTATTGGTAATTTCTTTTGACATGAAAAACACTTCTCAGCCAGAGGAAGTCCTATTTGTTGATGCTTTCCAGTGTTAAATGTGCATCTTGATTCTTGTCCATGAGCTCTATGCCTACCCTGATGTCTTTAAGATTTCCTCTAACTTTTTCATCTAGGAGATTTAGGGTCTCTCTTTTAATATTTAGATCTTTGATTCATTTTGATTTTAGTTTAATGCATGGTGATAGACCTGGGTCATGTTTTAGTTTGCGACATGTGGAGAGCCAGTTTTTCCAGCATCATTTGTTAAAGAGGCTATCTTTTTTCCAGTAAGCATGTTTTGGCCCCTTTGTGAAAAATAAGGTGGTTGAGCATGTTTATATTTACTTCTGCATCTTCTGATCTATTCCATTGATCCTCAGGTCTATTTTTTTGCCAATACCATGCTGATTTTATCACGGTAGCTCTATAGTATAATTTTAGGTCAGGAATTGTAATGCCTCCTGCCTTACCTTTGTTGCCCGGGATTGTCTTTGCAATTCTGGGTCTTTTTTGGTTCCAAATAAATTTTAGCAATGATTTCTCCAGTTCTGTGAGGTATATTAATGGTATTTTGATAGGAATTGCCTTAAATATGTATAACAGTTTAGGGAGTATGGCCATCTTCAGAATGTTGGTTCTTCCTATCCAGGAGCAGAGAATATCTTTTATTTTCTGAAATCCTCCAGGATCTCTTTTTTTGAGAGTACTGTAGTTTTCACTGAAAAGCTCTTCCTCGGTTAGGTTAATTCTTAAGTATTTCATGTTCTTTGGTGCTATCATAAAAGGTATTGCTTTTCTAATCTCTCTCTCATTATGTTTGTTATCGGTATAGAGGAATGCCATTGACTTTTTGTGTTGATTTTATAACCTGCTATGCTATTGAATTTGCATATTAATTCTAGTAGCTTGTTGGTGGAGTTTTTGGGGTCTTCCAACTCAATTATCATGTCATCTGCAAATAATGATAATTTAACTTCTTTACCTATTTTTATTCCTTTTATTTTTCTCTCTTGTCTAATGGCTGTAGCTAATGACTCTAGAACTATATTAAATGGGAGTGGTGTTAGAGAATATCCTTGTCTTGCACCAGATTTTGAGAGTAAAGGGCTTCAGTTTTTCTCCGTTTACGGTTATATTAGCTGTTGAGTTGTCATAGGTGGCTTTTATCAGGTTGAAGTGGAGGCCCTCTATTCCAAGTTTCTGCAGGACTTTGAACATGAATGAGTGTTGGACTTTGTCAAAAGCCTTTTCTGTATCAATTGAGACAATCATGTAATTTTTGGCTTTGGCTGTATTGATATAGTGTATCACATTTATAGATTTGCGTATATTGAACCATCCTTGCATCCCTGGGATGAATCCTACCTGGTCATGGTATATAATCTTCTTGATGATTTGTTGTATTCTAGTGGTGAGGATTTTATTGAGAATTTTTGCATCTATGTTCATGAGAGGAATTGGCCTGTAGTTCTCTTTTTTAGTTGTGTCTCTTTTTGGTTTTGGTATCAGTGTAATACTTGCTTCTAGGAATGATTTTGGGAGGATTGCTTCCTTTTCAATTTTATTGAAGAGTTTGAGGAGTATTGGACTTTTATGTCTTCTATAAATTTCTTGTAGAATTCAGTGGTGAATCCATCAGGTCCTGGGCTTTTCTTTGTCAGCAGGCTTTTTATTACATTTTGTATTTCATTGGCTGTTATTGGGTTGTTGAGAGTTCTTATATCTTCTTGATTCAGTTTTGGTAAATTATACTTTTCTAGGAATCTGTCTGTTTCTTCTGTGTGTTCAATTCTGTAAGAGTAAAGATTCTCAATGTAGCTATTTATGATCCTCTGAATCCCTGCTGGGTCTATAGTAATTTCACCCATTTTGTTCCTTACTGCTTGAATTTGAGTCCTCTCTTTCCTCTTTTTGATGAGGCTAGCTAGGGGCTTATCAATTTTATTTAATCTTTGAAAGGACCAGCTTTTTGATTCATTAATTCTTTGTTGTTTTCTTTGTCTCAGTTGAATTAATTTCTGCTCTAATCTTTATATAGAGTGTCTGCAAACAAGATTGCTACCCTGCTTTCTCTCTGAGACCCTGGAGCATGTAGTATTGTTTTCCATCCTTTAACTTTTAGCCTATGAATTTCTTTATGAGTTAAGTGTGTTTCTTGTATACAGCATATGGTTGGATTTTGCTTCCTTATCCACTCTGCCAGTCTGTTTCCTTTAATTGGAGAATTGAGTCCATTTACATTGATGATTCTAACGGAAATGTATTGACTTATGATTGACATGAATTTTATTTACTATTGTTAACCTCTTTTTCTCCTGTGTTTAATTGGTTGCCCTATTTGATGGGTTCTTTCTATTCTCATTTGTTGAGTTTGGGTAGTTTTGGTCCCTGTCTAAAAATTTGTTTTTAGTATACTTTGTAGGGTTGGCTTTAACATCATGAAATTCTTTAGTTGTTTCTTGTCATGGAAGTATTTCAGTTCTCCCTCTTACTTGAAAGAGGGTTTTGCTGGATATAGCAGTCTGGGCTCGAATTTGTTTTCATGGAGGACTTGAAGCACTCTGCTCCATGATCTTCCTGATTTCACAGCTTGTGAAGAGAAATCTGCCATTATTCTGATGGGTTTTCATTTAATTGTGATCTATTTCTTTTCTCTAGCAGGTATTTATTTATTTATTTATTTATTTATTTATTTATTTATTTGTCTTTTTGAGACAGGGTCTTGCTATGTAGTTCAGGCTGACCTTGAGCTCATTTTTGTAGCCCAGGCTGGTCTCAAACTCACACCAAACCTCCTGCCTCAGCCTCCCAATTGCTGGGATTACAGGTGTGCACCACCACACCCGGCTCCAGCAGCTATTTATTTATTTATTTATCTATCTATTTATTTATTTATTTATTTGTCTTTTTGAAACAGGGTCTCGCTATGCAGTTGAGGCTGGTCTTGAGCTCACTTTTGTAGCCCAGGGTGATCTCAAACTCACACCAATCCTCCTTCCTCAACCTCCCAAGTGCTGGGATTACAGGCATGTGCCACTACACCTGGCTGTAGAGCTTTTAGTACATTATTCTTTTGCTGAATTTCTGGGATCTTGATTATTATATGTCTGAGTGTGTTGCTAGTTGGATTGATGCTATTTGGAGTTCTATATGCTTCAGTTACCTGAATGTCTGATTGTATTCTCATATTTGGAAAGTTTTCTGCTGTTATTTCTGCCCATATTCTTTTTGTATCTGTCTTAGTTAGTTTTTGCTCGTTGCTGAGACAAATACCCGACACTCAAGATGAAGGAAGGAAAGGTTTATTTAGCTCACAGTTTGTGGAGGTTTCAGTCCATATTCGGCTGGCCCAAGGCTGAGTGGAACAGAGCAGAGAGCATCCAGTTCATGGCGGCAGAACAGCTACAAAATGGTGGCAGAGGTAGCCAACCAACACGGCAGCAGAGCAGAGCAACAGCAACAGCTAGAGCTCCAGTCTGTCTGTCTGTCTCTCTTTATATTACATTCAGGCTCTCCGCCTTAGCTCCCACTCTAGACTACACCCATAATCCTGGAAGTACTTCCACCCATAATCCCATCAGTACTAAAACCTATAATCCCAGGGATCATGGATCAAGTCTCAAACTCTAGCAGTCCCCGCCCAATGACTCCATGAGGCTTTGGGGGGACAACTAGACATAAACCATAACAGTATCTTTTGTGTTGACTCCTTCTTTCTTGTCGATTCCTATTAATTTCACGTTGTTCATTTTTGCATCATCTTGCAGATGTTGAATTATTTTTTCCTGCATCCTGTTTGTTTTTAAGAGATCCTTTCTTACTTTTTCACTGGTTGAGACTTTGTCTTCAAGATCTGACACTCTATCTTCACTTTTGTTCATACGGTTTTGCCAACTTATGACTGAGATTTTATTTTCTTGTATATCTCTTTGAAACTGTTTCATGCAATCTATTTTTTCCTATATTGCTCAATCAGGGAATCCATCATTTTTTTATTCTCCTCTAATTTTTTATCAATGTCCTCTTTAGTCATACTGAAGTCTTTCATTATAGTTATCCTTTCTCTCTCTAGTTCTGAGATTATTTCTGCTCGGTTCTCCTCTCTACCTTTCTGTAGTTGTTCCCCTACTTTAGATACTATTAATTTAGAGGTGTCTTTTTTCAGCTTCAGAGGTTATTTCTCCTCTGGTTTCCTCTATACATTTCTGCAGTTGTTTTTCCACTTCAAAGTCTATTAATTCATGCATTTTTTTTTTTTTTACTTCAGATGTTACCTCTGATCTGAGTTGCTCTGTATATTTCTGCACTTGTCTGTCTACCTCAGAAGCTATCGATTCAGAGATTTCATCTGCCTGATTGACATTTTTTGGTATGGTAGTGTCTTCTGTATCTGTTACAGGTGGGTTCAGGACCTGAGGTTACATTTTGTTCCTTATCTGTATCATTCTGTATAGCAGTGAAGTTTGGTACAGGACTGTGTGCCTGTGGGTTAGTCATTCAGTCCAGCTGCTGTGTTGGTTGAGCTGCTTGTAGGCTGGGGGAGGGAAGTCTGACTCATGGGGCAGACCTGGTGTTGGATAGATGCCCTTTGCTGTTTTCTACTGCCATGAACTGCTGCTCTCTGCCTTGTGCCACTATGCCTTGGAGCCAGATGATTATGGACTGAAACCTCCTCAAACTGTGAGCTAAATAAATCTTTCCTTCCTTAATTTTGCATGTCAGGTATTTTGTCCCAGCAACGAGAGAAAAGTAATTGAGACACTAGGCTTGTTATAGTGATAACTTTCTTTCAGACCAAGGTATCTAACTTGTTCCTGTGCTCCAGCTACTTGTGGTAAGAATCATATGTCAAGCCAGCAGGAGACCACCAGGCAAGTGATAGTTTTCTTTAAAAAAAAACTTATATGATTTGTCTGTTCTATATGTGTCTTTATACTAAGAAATGCTCTGGCACTGAGCCGTCCAAACAATGTCACATACTCCCTTCATGATATCCCATTAAAGAATAGCAAATTAAATGACAGCTTCTTTGTGTATCAGATTTTTGACTAAAAAGAAGATATTTTATGTTAAGATAGAGAATTAAATGTATTTCAGAGATAATTAGCATGATTGTCATGCTGAGATACTATGTGTGGCTCTTAATCTAAAGTTTTCTCTGTCAAACTTTATTTATTTATTTATTTATTTATTTATTTATTTATTTATTTATTTATTTATTTATCTTTTTGAGACAGGGTCTCTCTATGCAGTTCAGGATGGCCTTGAACTCACTTTTTGAGCTCAGGCTGATCTCAAACTCACACTAATCCTCCTGCCTCAGCGTTCCAAGTGCTGGGATTATAGGTATGTGCCACCACACCTGACTTTTTCTGTAAACCTTTATAACTGTTATCTCTGCTGGTATTCAGCTTCTAAAACAATGGTTGGCAAAGAATAACAGTTCTCTGGCTATGTTTCTGGTCTCTAAACTTCAGTTGTTGAACACTCAGGGGGAAAGTAGGGGAACAACTACAGAAAGGTAGAGAGGAGAACCGAGCAGAAATAATCTCAGAACTAAAGAGAGAAAGGATAACTATAATGAAAGACTTCAGTATGACTAAAGAGGACATTAACTGACATTGAGAGACAGCAAGAAGTTCTTATTTTAACTTGTTCTTCAACATCCAGCAGGAAACTATAAGTAAAAGATGTGTGCAAACAACACTATATTAATAAAAGCTAGATAAAAAAGGGGCTTCCATCGCTGACCCCTTCTAGCAGTTTAGTGCTATTAAAAAACTACAGTGGAACCTATAAAAGCTCAACAAGAGCCTTTAAATTTTGTAACTAAAACTGTCCTTCAAAATGAGCAAACTCTTCATCTTCTTACAGTTAAAGCAAGAGAAACATGATAAGAAATATCAGGTACTTATAGATAAACTCTATCGGTTGAGAGGTGTCTAAGAGCCACCTGGCTACAATTGTTATTCTAGTTTCTTAAGAGCAGTGTCTAGATGTGGCTCTTTCATCAATGTGCCGTTCAGTTCTAGTGCTCATGCTTTAATTATTCATGCTTTAGTTTCTTGGAAAATGAATCCTGCCAAGCTCCAAGTGATCATGCAGATGGAATGAATAACAAATACCTCGGGCTCCTTTTTTTTTTTTTAAGGAATCAATCTTTTTTATTGTAAAGAGAAGAAAAATGCACAACAAAAACAATGGTATAAACATTGGAAACAAGACTGCAGGAGAGTAACAATGTTCAGTGCACTGTGCTTTGTTATCCTCAAAGTAGTTGTTTTTAAGAGATCTTTTCTTACCTCTTCACTAGCTGCACTTCATTAGCTGGTGTCTTTAAGGTCTGAATGTCTATTTTTATTGAAATGGTTTTACCAGCTTGTGATTGAGGTTTTAAGTTCCTGTAAAGCACTTTGAATCTGCTTCACACATTCTATTACTTTCCTATGTTGCTCATTCAAGGATTCCATCATTTTTCTTTCTTTTATTTTCTTTTAATGAGCAGAACATATTTATTAGGGGAAAGAAAGCTCCTGTCCAAGAGAGGGACAGGAGGGATCTCCCAAGTGGGTGTCCCCCGGAAGCTGTCTCTTCCAGGGACTTTTATAGAGAAGATGTGTGAACTCGTTTAAGCGAGTATGAGGTGGGACAAAGACTATGGTCAACCAATGAGATTACAAGCACCATTGCTAAGGTAACATTGATTAAAATCAGGATCCAGTGGGAAAGAAAGTCACGTAACAAGTGGGAAGAATACAGAGTAAAGTCTCTTCGTTTTTGGGTGTGGGCTGGTGACTGTAGGCTCTTTCAAGGTGATTAGTATCTAATCAGAATATTAATCCCTGATGCCCATCCCTAGGGAAGTATGTAGTTGCTTTTGTTTACTCTTGTCTTGAGATCTGGCGCACAGCAGAGGAGTGTGTCTCTAGTTGTAAAGTTACCTTGTTTTCCATGTTGTCCTTGAGGGCCTGGCCCTGTCTGACTGCCTATATTTCTATCTAATTCAGCTGCCTATGACATTCCCCACTCTGAAGAAGTATCCTGAACTGCCATGAGGGAACCATGGGCAGTGATCGCTCTGGCTTCTTCAGGCTGAAAGGGGTTATAGTTGTGAACTGGCAGTCAGAGATACTCTCCAGAGGTCCTATCTAAAGGCCCTCAATAGACATCAGAAATTTTTATCTTGGGTAGGCATATAGCTTTGAATCTGGAGGAGACAAATCAAATCCATCATTTTTCTATTCCTCTCTATTTTTTACTGTATCTTCTTTAGAAGCACTTAGTGCTTCTTTTGTTGTATTATTTCTTTTTTTACTTCAGAAATTATTTCTGATCTGATTTCCTCTATACCTTTCTGCAGTTGTTTCTTTACTTCAGATGCTGATATTTCAGAGATTTCAGGTATGTGATTTCCAGTTTCTTCTATGCTATTGTCTCCTATGTTTGTTCTTTGTATACTTTGGGCCTGAGAACATATATAGTTCCTTTTCTTTGTCATTTTGAATAGCCTGGCTTTCTGACCATTGGTGTAGAGCTTTGGTAGAGTTCTTACCTTAGCACCAGATCTGGATCTACTAAGTTCAAAATCATGCAGGTGGGTGTGGCTGGGCTGCAGAGCTCCACTTCTTCCTGCTGCAGCCTTTTGAGGTGAACCTGCTGTGCCACTTTGGCAAGATGTTCTGCTCCTGGGTCAGCTGGATGGGTCTTGTCTCTAGTCTCTCTTGCAGGGAGTTCTGCGGCAGTTTCCGCACCGGGCCTATGTGATGGATGAAGTTCCACTCACATACCAGGCCTGGTTGCTGGGTAATGAGTTTCCCATGGGCCCAGACTGGTCTCACTCACGTGGTGGGCCTGGCTGCTGTGTCTAATGAGTTTCCGTAGGCCCAGGGAAATCTCACTCACATGCTGGGCCTGTTTGCTGGGTCTAATCCCTCGGGCTCCTTTTTAACAGTTGTGGAGTTTTGTAAACTTGGTTTACAAAAGAGTAAACCAAGTTCATAACTGCTCAACTGTGGCATGACCTCTAGCCAAGGCTGATTAGATTAGCTTGTGAAAAAGGCTCCTGACTGTCTCTCCTACACTGGCCTATGTCAGCTTGAAGCAGCTAGATGGAAACAATGCACCCTCTCCCCTAACAACAATAAGGGATACCTCTGCAGAGAAGTCAGATAGAAATATTTTAGACTGTCAGATAGGGCTCAACCCTTGAGGGAGCCAGTGCAAAAGATGAGAAAACATTAGGTCTGAGGCTAGAGGTTTTTCTCAAGAAGACTAAAGCCATAATGGTCAGATTTATATTCTAACCATTTATTTCCCTAAGAAATAAATGGAAGGTTGAGATTTCTGGTATAAATAAATCATTATTTCTTTAGGAATAGGCCATCCTCTTCACCTTACCAAAGCTGAGATCACTAAACCTAAGACTAAGGCAAAACTAAGACCACAGATTATTAACCAAGGTCAATGTCATCCATATGCCCTTGCTACTACTGTGTCAATATTACCAAAGCACCTTTACTTGTAATCTCATCAGTTGATTATAACTTGATCCAAGAACCCACCACTTACTTCTTTATAAAATTTTCTCAGATGACCTCATTGGCATCCCATGTGGGACCACTCCTGTCTCTTAGGAGTATTCCTATTCCTTTTTCCTACTCACTATTCTTATTCTTTAATATATTTTTCTACTCTTAACAAAAATAAATGTATACACTAGCTTACCAGAATAAATCTCACCATTCCCTGAACAGTTAAAAAGTAAAATGTTACCAGACTTGAGATCCCACTCCTTCTAAAGGTACCCTAGGATAAGTGACTCCCCAAAGGCAGGGTAGAAAAGCCTGGTTTCCTCTGCCCAATTTGGGAAAAGTCTGAAAGTCTGGCTCAGTTCCAAATCCCACAGCGTCCACAGAGACATTCATGGAGAGACTGCTACACAGCTCACTTCTATGCTTTCCCTCCTGATAATCCTGCACACAGTCCTTTGTCTCAGCTCTGCCTCCCTGGGAACCCCACATGTGACAACACCCTTAGGCAATTCCCTTTACTCTTTTACATTTCTATTTCCTTATCTATAAAAAGAAATAATTGACAGCTTAGTGAAACTACCTCAAAATAAAAAATTAGAAGTGCTAGAAGTATATTTCAGTGGTAGAGTGCCCTGAGTTTGATCCCCATTATAAGGAAAGAGGGATAATAAAGACTATACTTTAGGTTGTAAGGATTTAAAGAGCCCAGTTGCAGGTGGTTGGATAATGTACACAGATATTTATTTGCACTGCATCCTGTCTTCAGTGCTACCTGTGTTTGGAGAGCATGGGAGGGATTCACTGGATTAATAGCTACTTTATTTCTGGCAGTTGGAACAGGTGTTGTTCTTTCAGAAGGAGAGCAGATGTTTACAAGCTCCCTGGAGACGATGTTCAGATTTTGTCTGGGATGTAGAGATTCATGATGTAGGCGGTGAAGACAGCTGGAAAGTGTTAATATTTTACATGTACATGTGAGCACTGCTTTGAAGTAGTACTTTGGGGTGAGTGCAGGTTCCTCTGCCCTTCTACCCTTACAGCCCCAGGGTGAAGGATGTGTCCATCAGTGCCTGTGGAGATCAAGGGTCACAGGAAATACTCCATGGTTGAGAGGTTGAGACCTCATTCAATGAAGGTCAAGCTCTGAGCCAGAGTTGAGGATCAGGCCTGAGCAGCCAGACCAGGGAGGACTGGACTTACTGACAGAGGACATGTTTGATGAAGCCTAATGTCAGCACCATAGTCTAATGTCACTTTGTCCTTACTTCCCTGGTACCATGTAATATGCCTCCCTCAGTGGATTCTTTCTTTCTTTTTTATGTACTTGATATAGGGTTTTCACTATGCAGCTCTGCATCCAGTCTTACAGTGATCCTCCTGTTTTCAGCCTTCCCAGTGCTGGGATTATAAAAGTGCATGAACACGCTGGGTCTTGGTGGCTGGCTCAGCATGCCTTGGGGCAGGGCCAGTGTGGTGTCGTATGTGTGCTATCTGTACACATAGGTACATGCTACACTTTTATATTTCTTATACTTTCCTATGGCCCTGAGGTGTTAGCTGCCTGCACACACTCATTTCCTCTTAGATCAGAGTTTCTCAACCTTGACATTACATTGACATATAGACCTGGGTAGTTCTTTCTTTCTTTTTTTTTTTTTTTTTTAGAATTTTTAAATTTTATTTATTTATTTATTTTTCTTGTTTCAGAACCTTTGTTTGTTTATTCACTCATTTTTATGTCCGGCTCAGCCCACCCCGAGGGTGGGGCTGGCGCAGCATGTGGTGCCGGGGATCGAACTGTGGTCCCTGAAGCCGCCCAAGCTTTCCCAAGCAGGCGCTTTAGACCACTGAGCCATCCTGCTGGGCCCAGACCTGGGTAGTTCTTTGCTCTGGGTTTTGTCCTGTGCATTGTAGCTTGCTTAAGCAGCATCCCTGGTCTCTACTCATTAAATGCCAGTATGAGTAAGATGTCCTAGCCCCTACCAAACTACAATAATCAAATACTTTTCCAGATGTGGCAAATCTCCCTGAAGCATATAGAAGTCAAGTTCACCTTAGTTGAGCACTAGATTTCAGTGCTTCTCATAAGACTGCTGGGAAAATTGTGCTTCCAGTGCCCTGAAGCAGTACATAGCTGGGAATAAGCACCACCCCACATGTCCTGGCTCTTCTGATTTTGTGTCTGTGCCATTGAAGCCACCACCTTTCTGCCTCACTAGTGATGGAGCATGCGCTGCTCTTTATCCCCACAGGAAGGGCAGGGGACTGTCAGCCACTGTTTATTTCCAGGAAAACATGAACATCTGTCTCCCTCTTACTGATAAACTTGTTGGGACCTGGGAGAAAGCCTTCAGCATAGGAAACATACAGGATGCTCTTATCTGGTGCCCTCAAAAATCTTAGTAGGATTTAGCAACAGGGAGCAACCATGGGCTTCTGACCTCTGGTGGCTGAAGCTCCTCCTTCCAGGAAGCTCAGGGAGGTTGGTGCTTGGCAGTGGCCTCAGCACTAACAGCCCCACTGTAAACAAAGAAGAGAGGAAGCAAATTGTTAGAAAGCTTATGGTGAGCTTTGTGTAAGAGTCTGATCTGGTGAGCTCCTGGATTGACTCTTGTCCTCACCCTGACCTCCCCACAACCTTTCATCCATCACAGCTCCAGGCTGCAATGCTGTGAAGTGACCCTGGAGAAAGCATGTCCTGGGCCTGTCTTCTCATCAAGAGCTACAAGGAAGGCTAAATTCATTCATTCATTCATTCATTCATTCATTCATTCATTCATTCATTTGTTCACCTCTGATTAATTCAATAGGAATATATTATGGCCCTACTAGCTTGATTTATTATATGTAACATCGCTAGAATACCAATATGTAAACTTTGCTAGAAACCTGAGTTGGTTGAAACATAGGTCCTATGCTCTATGCAACACTAGGGATTTAAAAGCGTATGCCATAACCTCTAGCAGTTATTTTATAACTAGGGAAACCACACACACTCATAACAAAGCTTATCAATAATAGGGATACCCCAGATAGTACAAGTGCATGAAGGAATTACCAGGTCACCATGCCATGCTGGCTCCAGAAACCTGGGCACACTGTGCTAGACTGGGCTACATTTGATGAAGGAGGAGCTGGGAGGGTAGGCTTTATTATGTGCCTGAATGTGAGGGCGCCTGGCACCTGCAATCATCTCAACGGAAAAGAACATAGACTCATCGGTGGGAGTAATATCCCCAAATGTATTTTTACTGGTAAAGACAAGGAAGGCTTTGTTGAGCTGAGGATTTCTTTCCATTTTCCATCTTAGTCTTGATCTTCTGCGTCCACACATACTCTGAGCCAGGCTCGGAGATGATGAGCCAGGCTTCATCATTTTTGGCCTCACTACTTCCTTAGAGTCATGCCTTCTCCACTTTTCTAGAAAGTTCAGTAGTCTGGGAATCCAGTCTGAAGGGAGTGCTCTAACATCAAGACCATTAAAGCTCCATGTCCTAATGCTGTAAGAGAAATAATGACCCTCAACCTGCTAGATGTGAGATAAGTTACATTTGTGTTCTTGAAAGTAAAAAATGAATTTTAAGGAAAAATAGAGGTTAAGAGTAGAAACTATTAAGAGAGATAGCTCCTGAGAGGTAAGAGCGGATGCAAGCGTGGGTTGTCCATGAGCCCTCTTCTGAAAGGAAGTTCTATAGAGCAAACTCATGAGGTGGGAACAATATGGGTCAAAGCCATGATCAACCAATAAGGCTACAAGTCTGGTCAGTTTGGTAATATTGATGTGATGGGGAAACAGGTCATATAACAAGTGTATGTGGAAAGAACAAAGACCTTTTAAAGAAGGGCTTGATCAGGAAGTTTTGGTCACCTACCAGGGTGACTGATGTCATTGAGACTTTATTGGACCATGTCATACCAGTCATCTCATCCTTTAGAGATATATGTCAGCCAGGTCATTTTATCCTTATCTTGAGGCCTGGCCTCCAACAGACGAGCCTCTGGCCACAATTTATTTATTTATTTATTTATTTATTTATTTATTTATTTGGTACCAGGAGTCAAACTCAGGACCTTGTGTTTCCCAGGCAGGTGCTTAAGTTGCTGAGTTATCTCGCTAGCCCTTGGCCACAGTTTTAATATCTGCCATCCTCTGTACTGACTCCCTTGAGGGCCCAGCCCTGTCTCCCTATAATAATTTTACCTGCCTTAGCTCTGTATAGTACTGTCACCTATCCTCTAGCAGTCACATGAAAGACTCAGTGGTCTGTGACTGGGTTGGACCGGTTGCAGCTGGACAGGGATATGCTAGTCAATGTCAGCAATGAAAACAACCTAGGAAGGATCTGTGTGGGGGACAGGGAACCTCCTTTTGCAACTTTTTGCTTCCAGGCAACCAAACAGACAGCTGCTTCCAGGAGTTTGTGCTTTTTACCTAAGAGTCTGGTCCAAAGGGCTGCCTCTAAGACAGCGGCTCCTCACTGTTTTCACTTATTTTGTTCATGAGCGTGATGCTGCCCATTAAGAAAACTGCTGCTCATTTTCCTCCACCCCAAGAGCACTGGTTGCTCTTCCAATGAACCCAGCCATCCTCCTTTCTTATTAGCCGGTGCTCCACAAGGCCTGCTGCACCGACATCGTTCAGGCAGTGGAGGTCGTTGGCAGATGCTTGTTTGGCATCAGCACACCCAGCTTTGGGTTTGACAGCAAGAGATTCAGGGGATCCTTCCAAAGCTTGGGGGAAAAAGCATACACGGAAAAGATATGTGGTGGGGAAGGATGTCCTCACTAATCAGTGAACAAACACACTTTAATTAAATCACAAAGATAAAAAGCTCTGGCTCCCTCTGGAAATCTAACAGGAAATATGCCAGGAAGGAATATTTACTCAAGAAGCCTACACAAATAAGACTATTTGGAATATCAGTGGGGATAGGTAGAGTTGGAGATAAGAAGGGTAGAGGTCTTGGAGGCTCATGCAAAATCCCTCACAAAGGAAAGGCTTGTAAAAGAATCCTCACCTCTTATGGGTTATGTTGAGTATTATTTGAAATCTGAAACTGTGAGTATTATTTGTCTCCACTGGCAGGTCTTCCTCTCAAAGAAAAAGGATGTGAATGGAGAATGAGGGAAGGAGGCACCCAGTGCAGAACAACACTGGAGATTTTGTAGTCAGTTTTCTGTTCTTTTCCTGCTGGCCTTTGTGAAGTAGACTGGGTTTCAAGTCCCCTCCTGATTTCTAGATACTCTGATGCATTTAACAGAGAGCATAGATTCCCTTCTGAAGATGTGGGTCTCAGCTTTCCTGTGTCATTTCTGTGAGACCTTGGGTAAATTACCTAAGCTCTCTCAGCTTCAGTTTCCTAATCCATGAAATGAAGATAATACTCAACATGCTTTTTAGAACCGTACTGGAGAAGAATGAAGACTGTTTAGGATGCTTTTCCTCCACTTCCATCTGGTGCTCTGCTCTTGGTTTTTGAAACTGTTCCTCTGCCCAGCAGCTTTCTGAAATGGTGTAGGGTGCTTAGCAGATTCTCTCCTGGATCTCTCTGCGCCCTTCCATGCATGTGGCTCACCCTTGGAATCTTGACCAATTTTACATTTCTATCTCCTACCATAAAAGGCTGAACATCCATATTACTCGTAGGTGAGCACAGAGCTAACCCAGGAGAGACCTCTAAATGCCCAGTGAAATTGTTTTGCAGTCAAAGGCTTTCAGCTGCCCTCAGGGGCCATCATCCAAGGCACTGCTTGTCATAGCAAAAGTGCAGTGGCCTCACTAAGGAGATAAGTGTGCCCAGGTCAAGCCTGAAAAGAGAGGTTAGGGCACACGGGAAGAGGTGCAGAGTCTTAGTGCCCTAGGGAAGCAGTCCTGAGTGGCCACTTTCCAAGTCCAGCCCTCTCAAGACCTTCATTTCCTAGGTGGATGGAGGTCTCTCTCCTCCCTCAGCCATCAACAACTCAGGGACAAAGTGTCTCTGTGCTCTCATGGCAGGTAGACAGAGATCTGCCAGGCTTTCTGCCACCCTGGGGAGCCTTATCTCCCTAGTCTCTGGGATTTAAGTGTTATCAGCAACTAGCTCTGTGACTATCTCAGTTACTCTTATTGCTGGGACAAATACTGGACTCTGAAGATGAAAGAAGGAAAGGTTTATTTAGCTCACAGTCACTGGAGGTTTCAGTCCATACTCAGCTGGCTCCAAGGCAGAGCGGCGCCCTCCATGGTGCAGAGAGCAACCATTCGCGGTGGCAACAAAGAGCAGAGAACAAAGGGAGTGGGGCTAGCCCAGGCAACTAGCCAGTCTCTCTTCCCTCCTCACGTTGTACTACAGATTACCTGCACCAGGGCAGGTGCAGCACCCACACCCACAATAATCAATCTCCAACTCCAGAAGCCCCCGTGACTGCATGAGGCTTTGGGGGGACACCTAGACACCAACCATAACAGTGACTCTATGCAAATAGTTCAGTTTCTTTCAGCCTGGATTTTCTCGTATGCAGCTTTCCTGCATCACCAACTTGAATTATGCCAAAAAATATATATTACTTCCCTCAACTGACACTCTCAGTGCCATCCCATGACTCCTGCATTGATGTGCCTCTCCATGGGTAACAATTCTGACCAGGCCTTGAGCCCCTCTCAAGATTACAGCCGGCACATGGCTGAACTCTAAGTTCACCTCCAGCCTTCATCTTCCTTTCCCGAAGCCCTTCTTGACCTATTTTTGGCAGTGCTTCTCAGCGTTTGTGAGCACCACAGTCCCATGAGGTCTTGCTAAAATGTAGGTTTCCAGGTTTACCAGAATTCCTCATTCAGTGACTAGAAGGGGTGGACAATTGCTAGGTTAATAATTTTCCTGGTGACAAGGATCCCACTTGGAGAACCACTGCTTTAAAGAAGGCTGTGTCAACCTGGGCACTCTTGACCTTTGGGGCCAGATAAATTCTTGCTGTGGGGCTTTTCCTGTGCATTGTAGTCTATTTCATAGTATCTCTCACCAGTAATCACTAGATGCCAGTAATAAATGTCCCCAACATCTTACAAACAAAAATGTCTCCACTTTGCCCAAGTATCTCTTTGTTGGTGGCAAAAATCACCTCAGCTGAGAACCACTGCTTTAGAACCTCAGGGTGGGGGCAGATGGGATTTGGGAGTACCCTGGGAAACTTGGCTGATCCACTAACTCTATCGTCTGACATTCAGTCCCCTCACACCAAATCAGGTGGCCAGCTGTTTTTAGCAGTAAGGGCTTACTGCAACACGTAGCCCCATTCGCTGACTTGTTTTCTCTGCTGCTTTCGTGCTATGTAGGAAATGCAGTGTCGAATATGTGTGAAAGAGACTGTCTGGTCTGGTCTTCAACGTCTAAATAGTTATTGTTTTGCCCTTTACAAAATAGTTTTCAGACTTTTGGTCATTCCCTGTTCTAGTGCAGAGTGATGAGAAAGGACACTGGCCCTCATCTCCAGCCACTGTGTCCCATGAAAGGGCAGCAGAAAGCCTCCGCGCTGCAGATGATGGGGGCTCCTGCTCCTGCTGGTTTCCTGTGTATGCAGTGGTGAGCTAAGGCTCAGAAATACTGGGGTCAGGCTGAGGGTTTTACACTGCTTCCTGGCTTGTGACCGAGCTGTGCTCAACTCACTTGGATCAGATCAGGGCTCTGCCTATCCATGGGTAGACAAGAGCCCTACAGGAAGCATAACGAAGAAGAAAACAAGATTGTGGGTTGGAGAGGGCCTCACAGGCATATATAGCATTTGGGAAGAGGAGAAGGGGGCAAGAGGAAGGAGTCTCCACTCACTGGTGTGTGCATGCATTCAGTATGTATTCATGGAGTGCCTGCTGAGTCCTGTATAGGCAGCATGCAGGGGGATGTGAGGAGTGTGGGTGCTGTCCTGGTCTTCCTGGATTTGAAAGAGTTATAGAAAGACAAGCAGGAAGGGATGATGTTCCTGGGGAGCCATGGGCGATGACGGCACAGAGGAGATGCTTGTCTTGGTCCTGCCAGTGAGGCCAATGGGACTTTGTGAAAAGACACTTGATACCCAGGTGCGAGCCACAAGAGGGCTTTGTTCCTGTCATGTGAATAGGACAGACGTGAAGCCCCTCTGTTCTGGTCAGTTCCTAAGTGGGCTGCTATTCACCAGTTCATGCTCATTGTTCTGAAGGGAGTGCCGCAGCTTCCTCCTACTTATTTTGCACAAACTACAAGAAATACCAGGCTGTTTGCAGTGGCAATGTAATCTAGCTGAGGTGGCAGTTCTGTCCAGTCCCCCCCCCCCCATCCTGTCTTCTACCCCGTCTCAATCCAAACCCCACCACTGCTTTTTCGTGATCAAAACACATTTCATCCCCTGTGGAGGGTGAGAGAGGTGGCCGTGTACTGTGGATGGAAGGTTTGCAGGTGGCTGGTTCAGCACCAGGCTCTGTATTTTTTTTTTTTAAAGTATTTATTTATTTACTCATTCATCTGATACAGGGTCTCATTCTACAGCTCAGATTTGTAGCGATCCTCCTATCTCAGCTTCCCTGTGCCAGGATTACAGGTGTGCACCACCATACCTGGTTTCAGGGCTGGCAAGTAATGCCCAAGGGGGGTGGCAGGCATGGCATGTGATACTGGGGATGGAACTTGACCTTGGGTCCTTGCCCTTGCCAGGTAGGTGCTTTGACCTCCAAGAATCCATGTTAGTGTTCACTCTCTTTACCTACTCTGCCTCCCCTAAAGCCAAATCCGCATTCCCTCCCAGGTACCCAGGTGAGGACAGGCATGCTCAGAATCCTGCTCACTAGCACTGGGAGCAGGGAGCCCTTCCTCTTCTTCCTCTCCAGTTCTGCGGCTAAATGGTACCATTTTCACTTTGTCAGCCTGTAATTCCCCGAACTTTACACACACACACACACACACACACACACACACACACACACACACATACACACACAGAGCTGAAGCTCAGTTCCTTGTCATTAAGTAGCCAGCCTTCTCTGGAGTGTCCTCTTCTCCCTGGCCTTGCCTCCCTGACTATCCAACCTACAACAGAGAGCTCTGCACATTGCACTTTAATTGTGCCCCTTTCCTCATCCCTCCACAAAGAGCTTCAGATAGCCCTGAGCTGCCCATGGCCTGGCTTTCAACCTTCTCTGACCTTGACCCACTGTAAGAAATTTATATCACCTCTGATTTTACAACGCACTTATTTATATAATGGAAGCAAACTTGTAAGAATCAATGCTTGCCTGAGTTTCTGTTCTGCGTCACTTTTGTTGACCACTGGCCAGTTCCCACTACACTGTTTTATGATCTACTAGTCAATCACTATCGGTTTGAAAATTTCTGGCTCCAAGTATAAAGCTGGAATCCTTTAAAATAGAGCAGAAGACTTCTCAACGCTATCCACTCCCCAGGCCTCCTCTGTTCACTGGTTCGGGTTCTTAGAAATTTGTTTTTTAACATTCTTTTATACAGCTCCTGCTGTGTTTCACTCTGCTGCCTCTGCTCACACCATTTTTTCTTTCCCATGTCCTCATTCTTCAAGGGTCCTCTTAAGTCCTCAAGGTGGAGCAGATCGTCCTTAATGCCCCAGCACCTTATGTGTATGTGGTGCTTTTATCTACATAGTGGGTCCCACTTGCCTTGGAATCACGAGTAGTCCCAGGCCCCATTGCAGGCCTACAGAATCAGTCTTTGATGAATCTGTATTCTCACCAAACCACCCGAGGGACTCTATGCACGTTGACATTTGAAACTTACTGTTCTTGAGACTGCCAGTTCTTCCAGACTGAGCTCTTCTTCAAGTACGGCCTATTTTAATGGCTGTTAAGCATCTCACACTGTTGAACACTTGGGGAATTCTCTGCCATGCATCTTGGTGGAGAGAAAACCTATTTCCCTATTGAAGATGAAAGATCCAGGCATTGTTTTCCTAGTCCCTTGACACAGGGAACATGTGTACATTGCCTCACAGACTCACATATCTGGGACTTTAAATCAGAAGCTACATAAAAACCAGTAGAGATGGGGAAGGAGGCCGTTGTGAGTGGTGGCTTGTGCCACAGGCAGAGTGAGCTGGGAGCCCCCAGGATGTGTGTGGCAAGATTGCTGCATGGTTTTGGCTTAGTCCCTGAGTAGCTTTCCATCTTTGGAACCTGGATCCAGTGTCTGGGGCTATTCTGAGAGCCAATCAACAGCCTTTATTAAGTCCAGGAAAGTTGATTTCTATTGTAAATACAGACCCTCACAGATACACTTGTACTGGAGGCTTATAAGCACAACACTCTACCATCCAGCCAAAAATACCAATGAAAGAGGAAAGCTGTGGTGAAGGGCAAGAAAGAGCTTTTAATCAGCACAGCCACACCAGGCAGGAAAGATAAAGAGCTTCAAAGTCTGTCTCTGAGGGGCGTTTCATAGAAAAAGGAACAAAGGCAAAGGTTGGGGGTGTGCACAGTGGGCTGGGTAGGTAATCCTGTGAGGCTGCTCCAGAGGAGACCTTGTGGCCTGGGGGGCCATCTGGCTGCCATGTGATGTCTGCTCCTGCTAGGGCCCTGGGGTGCATCACGGGTGGTCTGTCAGGCTCTGAATTCATGGAATCCAATATAACTCAGGATAAGGGCAAGGACTCGAGACTTCCAGGTATGGTTTCAGACCAGAACAACATGCAAAAACTAACAACCGGATGTCCCTGAAAATCTCACCTCATTCATGAAAGAAGATGATACAGGTTAGGTAACTTTAGGCTTAATAAACATGCTATTAGTAGTTTTTAGATAGATATTCCTTCAATGTTTGTTAACAGGCCTACGTGCAGAGTGGGGCACACTGACCTGATCCGAAGTTTTAAAGTCATAAAGAAGACAGAGGTGAAGTGGAGGCAGAGGTGCCAAGTTTTCTCCTATGTTTAGTTACCCAGTGGACATATTCAAGCCTAGCCTTTGAGTCCCTGTTACAATGCCAGCATATGTAAATCATAACTGCTTGCTGATACAGTGGATTAATCACTGCAAGGCTGAATGGTGCTCTTCCAGCTTTTATTTTCATCACTTCTGAGCCCATCCTGGGCCTCCCCATCCTAAATACCTAGCAACCAACCCTTTACCTCTGGCCATGTTTCCAGCCAGAAAGGCCTAATGTTGACAGAAGGAGGCATAATTAATCAGCACCATTCTCAGTGGTGGCTGTGGACAGAGTGTGACAAGTACGTGGGCAGCTAGGGTGGAAGAATGCTGGCTCCTGATGGACTAGAAGAAATGGATTCCAGCTTTCAGTGTCTTCATGTAAAACATGTGCTAACAGCAACCAGCACGTCTCCTGGTGTTGGCTTGCTCATGAAGTGTGTCCCATTGTCCTCAGGGGACAGGGATTCTTGTGGTGAAGACATTTTCTTCTCATTGTCAATCATTGTTCCACTTCTAGTGAATTCAAGCAACCGTCTGAGATTGGTTAATAAGACTTAGGCATCCAAGGAAAAGACAGAGAGCCTGTCCATCAGGGGAAAGCCTTTGGGGGGAGCCTATGAACCAATGGAACTCCAGGGCTGACAGAGTCTGGGAGCCCATCCCTGTCCCCTCCAGGTTGAGAGGTGAGAAATTTCAGGTGGACTCTGGACAGGGTTCTAGAAGACAGGATGCCATGGCAGGGCCTGTGGCCTTCAGGAGGGGAACATAGAATAGTGGCCAGGCAAGGAGGAAGTGGAGAAGAAATATTTTGATTTCCTTCTCTTCCTGCAGTGTTTCTCACAGGCTACACTTCGCAAGGGACAGGCGAGTGGATGTGGCCTCTGAAGGCCAGTCCCTTGGAGCACAGAGAAGGGCAGAGAAGACAGAGCAAATGACTCAGGAAGGAAAACAGAAGCTGCAGCACAACAGAGGTGTTTCTGGGTGGTCATGAGCACAGGACATGCATTCTTGGAAGAAGTGTTGGTGCTAATATACCCATTTTACAGATTTAGGAAAATGAGGCTCAGGATAATTAAATAACTAACCCAAAGTAAGTATGAGAGTAGCTGGGTTCAAACACAGGGTATCTGGATCCAGAGTTTGTGTTCTTACTCTCTATTATGAGCTACCTAGCAAGGCGACCAGGTGCAATTACACCTGACTGCTTAAATATAAATTAGCTGAAATTAAATAATATGACTGAGGTTGAGATGATAAGGTTACAAGAAGTTTAAGCCCAGCCTGGGAAATTTAGTGACTTACTGAGAACCTATCTTAAAATAAAAAATAAAAAGAGCTGGGGGTATAATTCAGTGTGAAGACCCTATACTCAATTCCCAGTGTCAGAAAAATGGAAAAAATAACATGAAAAACCCACTCAGCCCATAATCCACGTTTCAAGTACTCACTAACCATGTACAGCTACTGCCTACCATATGTGACAGGAAAGATACATGACATACTCATCTTGCCAGGGTCCCTGATGGTGGCTAGCTCTGCCCTGGGCAGTTGACCCCGACCTTTCAAATCTCTTATTCCATGAAAAACACATCTACCAGTAGCAATGGTGTCACTGGGGTGGTGAAGACAGGGTGAGATTGCATGGAGCCCTTAGGACATTGTGTTCCCCTCTTGTTGGCTGCCAGATAAGGTTGGCCACAAGCGCAGCTCAAGAAAGAGAAATCTGAGACAGTTTTATAGAGGCCATGACCTTTTCTCGCATTCTAAGGTCTCTCTCCTAGCATAATATCATGAACTTTTTATAATAAGTAGAAGCAATTATATCAAGAGGCAGATGGCACATGTGGAGAGCTACAAGTCCTCTGGGCTTATGCGACGCAGGGCTCATGGGACAAACTGCATCCTTCCATCAGCTCCATGAGAAAATGTTCAGTTGAGTTTAGGTGACTCCTGAGTGTATCATCCTGACACCAATATGGAACTCCCCAAAGTCCAGCATTAGTGAACAAGACAAGTGCTGAAGGAGGCACCAATCCCACCCATCAAGCAGCCAGCAGTGAGGGTGAGCTCTGTGCAGACAGAGGGAACATGGTGAGGACTGCGGGCCAATATCGGATGACCTTCTCTAGAGACACAGAGAGGTAGGGTCTTAAAAGTCCTGAAAATCACTTTCTGGGAGATAAGCCAAAATGAATTTCTGTGGTTCTGCCTTGCTGCAGAAGTGAGTGCTGCTTTTACAACCGCTATTGCGCAGGACCCACATGTACATTGCCCTTGTTCAGTGCATCAGTGAACGTTTTGCATCTCATTTTATGGCAAATGACAACCTCAGAGGGGCCCCAAGGTTGCTTGTTAGCTAGGTGCATTTTACAAACACTATCTATCTCAGTTTTTACAATGGGACAGTAGCACAACTAGGATGATAACTCCATCTATTTGGCTCCAGACCCATTCTGCTCGCCCAGCAATATTATCTGATGTTAATGTTTTCTTAAATTATCCTTTTTATTTTTGATGAACTATGTTTATGAAAGTATATTCACATTTCTACCTCTGAAAAATTTTTCTTTAAAATATTACATAGTTTTAGAGTTGTTTTAATTTTAAACAGACAAAAAAGGATACGGAATTTCAAAACAAGATGGTAGGAAGTTCTGTATGATTTGAGCAACTCCTTTTTTTTTTTTTTTTTTTTTTTTTGTATTTTAGGGAAGGCTCTATAGGGTGTTCAGGGTGTCAATACTAGATCAGACTCACAGAGACCCGCCTGTTTACAGCCTCCCAAGAGCTGGGATTACAGGTACACACTACCATGCCCAGTCTCGACTGTAGTCTCAGTGTGCCACAGCACCCACCCACTGCAAGGCAAGCATTGAGATCGAACCCCGGTCCTTGTGCTACTTTGAAGGTAATAATATGCAACATGATAATCATTGTTGGGTCTAGAAAGATAGGAGATGGGGATCATTATGAGTCCAAGCTGTATAGTAAGATCCTGTACCAAACAAGCAAACAAACAAACAAACAAGCAAACATTGTTAATTTCTTACCAGTGTCTTTAAAACTCTGGAATGAATAGAGATTTTCCTCAAGCCTGATATGCAAAATAGACAAAATAAAGCCGAATGGACTGAAATGGGAGTAGGAAGCTCCACCTCCTTTTCCCCCTGGCATCCCCCCAACAAACATGACCATTCAAACACATCAAAGAACAACTGCATATAGAACAGGCTGAGATGGACCTGTGAGCATAGCTCAGTGGAAGAAGGTTTATGTAGCAAGCCCAAGTCCCTGAGTTTTATTTTTGATGAACTGTGTTTCCCCAGAGTCACAAGACAAACACCCCAAAGCCATTTCACCTGAAAAGGCCTGTGTGAAAACCACCATTGACCTTTATGGATATCACATCGTCAGTGTAGCTGAACATGTCCTGCTATATACTAAGCTTTTTTTTTTTTTTTTTATCTTCATAATGTATTTTAGACACTTTTATGTTTTCTGGAAAGTGAAGTGCTTAAGTAGAAGACATTTCTGTTTTTTTTAAAATTTCTGTTTTTCTTTTTTGTTTGTTTGTTTTTGTATTTTAGGGAAGGGTCTACGGGGTGTTCAGGTCTCACTACTAGATTGGACTCACAGTGATCTGCCTGTTTATAGCCTCCCAAGAGCTGGGTTTACAGACAGGCACCACCACATCCAGTCTGAATTGCCTTCTCAGTGTGCCCCGGAGGTGGGGCTGGTAAGGCAGGCCTGGGGATGGAGCCCTCAGACCCTGTGCCTGCTTGGAAGAGCTTTAATCCACCGAGCTATTTGGCTGACCCTTTACTTCTGTTTTAATACCAAAGTCTCCTTTGGAAACTTAGAACCATATCAGTTGCTATGCATAGGCATTGAGTTCTCCCTGTAATGAGATATTTCTCTTTAAAATTAATCTGTGACGGCTAGATAAGAAAAGTCACACTGCAATTATTTTATTTCTAAAATAGGAAATATTTTAAAATGTACTGAATTCTTTCTCTCTTTTCCTTTTCTTTTTCTTTAAGTAGTGGAGATTGAATCTAAGGGCTTGCACTGGGCTACATCTCCAGATCATTTTTGTGTTTCATGTTAAAACAAGGTCTTGCTAAGTTACCAAGTGACCCATGTTGGACTTGAATTCATAACTCTCCTGCCTCAACCTCCCTGAATGCTGGGATTACAGGCATGCACCACTGTACTCAGCTGCTCCTCCTCTGTCGTGCACATCCAGCTCTTATTCTTTAATTTCTCTATGTGGGGCCACGGTCTTCTGTTCTTTACATATGAAAATTATTCATAACACAAAGTTATTAACCCTTTACATGCCCTATAAAGTATGTCACGTACTTATACATGTCACTATGTCATATCAAATTTTATCTTTTTGTTAAGGTGTTTTTGCTTTGCAAAAATCTTAGTTTAGGCCACGGGGTAAGATTAAACAATAGCCTTCATCTTTCAGTTTTTTGAGTGAGCCATTTTTGGTTGTCACAGTGAGCAGTTGAGAAGATGTGTGTGGACCTGATATCTAATAGCCAGAGGCTAGAATGCTGCTAAATATCTCACCATGCATAAGATAGTTTCCTACCTCAAGTAATTATCTGCTCAAAATATCAATATTGCTGAGTTTGGGACAGCTCGTATAACACGTTAGCAGGGTTAGTGAGTATCATTTTGTTCTTGGCCTTTTCTTACTGCAAACAAGAGCATCATTCCTTATCTTTTCTTGACTTCTAGGGACTTATATGCATATAGCAGCACATATAGCAGTGAGACCTTCCACCGCGCAGCTCATATTCATGGTGATCCTCCTGTTTTCAGCCTCCCCAGTGCTGGGATTATGGGTGTGTGCCAGCATGCCCAGACTCAGTCACCAACCAGCTCAGTGCACCTGGGCATGAGGCCAGAGGCATGTGGTACTAGAATCAAACCCCAGCTCCTGCACTTGCCTAAACAGGCACTTAGTCTGCTGAACTATCTTGCCGATGCTGTATGCATATATAGGTTATGTGCAAATGATCCTTCTGCACCCCTGAGGGTCAAATTGTCTACTATAGAATGTAGACAGCACTGAAAACATGGTGTGGACAAATGGCAAATAAGGAATAAAGAAAGAAAAGCAGAGTAGGCACAAAGTTGTACATGAATAGGGCATAGAATTGTGTTTCCTGTCTTAGAGCACTTGTGCTTCCTTAATAAGAAGAAATAAGAACATCTTCAGTTACTTGTCTATCATTTCTCTTCTGGAATGTCAGACCAGCATCAAATCGAGAATACAAACACTGGGGCCACAAGCACCTGGGCTCAAACTCCAGCCCTGTTGTGCACCGGCTGGGCCTGTGAGACCCTGGCTGAGGCCTTTACCTGAGTCTTTGCATTTGTTCCCCTGTGATGCGTGTGACTGGACTTTGATGCCTACTAATATGGTTGGCTTCTAGCCGCGGACTCCCTATCTGTGGACTCAATCCATTACAGATTGCAAATATTTTTTGATAAGTGATGCTGAACATGTACAAAACTTTTCCTTGTCATTATTCCCTAAACAATACAGTACAGCACCCCATATGTGACATATTTATCTTATTAGGAATTATAAGTAGTCTAGGAGAGATTTAAAGTATTTGTGAGGATGTGTGTAGGTTATGTGCAAATACTATATTATTGAAGCATCCACAGATTTTGTTTTCGCGGGGACTTTTCCCAGCACCAACCTCATGAGGATATTAAGGGACAACTATAAATATCTTGTGTCTAGAACCTCTCATCTGATGTCTCTATAGAGTCCCATTCACATGCAACAGATGCTAGGACTGGTTTGTTTATTTGTTTCTTCTTCTTCTTCTTCTTCTTCTTCTTCTTCTTCTTCTTCTTCTTCTTCTTCTTCTTCTTCTTCTTCTTCTTCTTCTTCTTCTTCTTCTTCTTCTTCTTCTTCTTCTTCTTCTTCTTCTGCTTCTGCTTCCTCTTCTGCTACTGCGGCTGCAGCTGTGGCTGCTTCTGCTCTTTCTTTCTTTCTTTCAAGGAATTTGGTATAGGGTCTTACTACACAGCTAGGACTCATAGTGATACTTCTATTTTCAGCCTCCCCAGTGCTAGGATTACAGGTGTACATCATCATGCCTGGTCTCAGTGGCTGGCTCAGTGCAACTGGGGGCAGGGCTGGTGTGGCATGTTATGCTAATGATCACAGATTGAACCCTGCTCCTTGTACTTGCCTAAGCAGGTACTTAGTCCTTAGTCTGCTGAGCTGTTTTGCTGGTCCTGCCCATTTCTGAGAAAAGTATAAAAGCATGCAGGACTCTCCCAGACCATGGCTTTGGCGAAGTCTCTGGGAACGTGAAGCCAAGAAAGGAGCTCACCAGCAAGGAACTAGCCAGGGGTTTGTGTCAGTTAATTTGCCACAAACTTGGTAGTTAAGTAATTTTATTATTCCATTTTATAGATGAGGAAACTAGGGCACAAAGTAGCTCATACTTTACCTAAGGCTCCTGAGGAATGTGGTCTAGGGAGCAAGTGAGGGCCATGCAGTTGGTCGCTTTATCAAGCTCCCTCCTCACCCAGCAGCTTCCCAAGAAGCTTAGCTGGTAGTCCCCTTCTCCCACCCCGCACCTTCCTTCCCACCTCCAAGGATCTTGTATCTTCAAGGCCACACCTTCAGACAGCGCAGGGTGTAAGTGCTGGGGAGAAGGGGTGGTGTTTCGTCTGTGGTCTTTGTTCAGGGCAGTGGACGGAAGTAGCTCTCTGATCAGATGTCATCATCCCCAAAGAGCTTGTCTCTTCCCAGCATTGGGGAGCTGTCCTCAAGGAGCTCAGATGGCAGCTGATGGGCTTTGTGATGTGAGGAAATGTGTTTAGCCTCTGCTGCCTTAGCTGGCTGCGGAGGAGATTCAATTGCACAGGATGAGCCTGACTTCTGCAGGGTCTATCTTGTCATCACCAGCTTTAGCAGGCAGCCGGCCAGAGACAAGCCAACCACGAGCTGGGGCCTGCTTAACCTAATCCTGTTAGTTCTTCAGCTCCTCTAGGTTGCAGGCCTGCTGGGAAGTGGGCTGTCTGCACTGAGGGCTCCTCATCCAGGGACACTCCATCTGGGCGAGCCCTTCCTTGGAGCTTGTGCTGGTATGGATGGGCGCGGCAGATGCTCTCAGGACTGGACCTTGAGGAGGCCACTGGGGCAGAAACTGGATTTGAGCTCAGTTTGGAGCTCATTCCAAATCCCCAAATTCGGAAGTATCAGTAAAGGTGTCAGGATGTCTGCAGTGTGTTCCTGGGTTAGAAATGCTACAGCATGCTACAGACACCAAGCTTACCTTTCTGCAAGACAGAAGGGGTATTCTTTGGTCAAGGGGTATTCCTTGACCCTGTGGTGCTGACCTAGCTGAAGGAGAAGAGAAAGAAGAAGAAGGAAAGAGGAAGAATAAGGAGAAAAAGAAATTTCAGAGTATTAGTGGCTCACGGACATAGCTTTGTGGAATGGTTCATAGTGTCACTGCACCTTGTGTATGCCAGTGGGCCCCACCATGCCCTTCTCTGTGGCAGATTTTATTCTCCTAAAAATGACCACAGAAATATTTCCATTTCCAGGTATGCTTCCAGAATCTTACCAGCCCCTCAGTTTCAAGGTGGGGCCTACCTCCCCTCCCCTTGAAACTGCCCAAATGAGTAGAGGTGCCGTAGGTCCACCAGGCTCTGTCCCTCCAAGATAGGCCTTCAGAATGCAGCTGCCATGATTCAACAAAGCCCAGGACATGTGAGTGTGTAGTAGTCTACTTGTGTGAGCCCCTCTTTGGTTGGTGCCAGCTTCAACCTCCATCAGAATGGAAGAGACAAACTACCCCTGGGGAGTCCTGAATGTTTATAGATGTGTAAATGAAGCGGATGATGTTAGTCTTTGGAATGTTTGGTGGTGGACCATGGCGGCTGGAGCATCCTGAGCTTATGGGGCTAGAACAGCAGGTTAAAGTCACACACAGGGCTACCACTCAGTGCACACAGGTTGTGGGCTCCACTGGGCTCTCCCACTTGGGGCTGCATTGGCTGAGAGGGGAGACTTTTTGTATGTGGTCTTCCCAGGGGGCCCCAGGACACTACAGGGCCAGATTCTTCTTTTCTCTCAGGCCTCATATCTGTAGAACACTTTTCCTGGCCATGAAAAAACAAATATTTTTAGCTTCCCACCTATTTGTTCTACTCCTATTGTCTATCGGACTAATCGAGTTTCTAGGGGCTGGGGGTCAGCAAAAGAACACAGGCTAGAGTGTCTTGCGTCCACCCTTCTGCTTTGGTCTTTTCCACCAACATCTCAAGCAAGGCCCCCTAAACCTTTCACTCCCACACTGTCTGCTTCTCAATATATCCCGCAGTACCTGTCCATTAGAAGAGAGGCCAGAGCTGAGGGCCATGCATAGCTGTGAATGTGGCCCAGTTCCTGCTCGGCATACGAGTATTGCCACCATTGAGAGATAGTGTGATGCTTGCCTTGTTTACCTGAGGCCACTACTAGACCATCAGATCATGCAGAGGGAGGAGAGGGGAGGGCCAGCATCTCCCAGGCCTTTCAGCTGTCTACCCTTTGCCTGCCTCTCACAGATGGACCTCTGGGTAGTTCTCTCTTTGCCTTTGTTTCCTCTTACACATCTCCCTTGGTCCCTGTATGTCTCATCCAAGTGCCCCCATCTTGATCACACAAAAGCTAAGGGCTTCCCAAGGCTGACAGGTCTGCCTGTCTCACTCACCTTCTCTTTCCCAGCCTCTAACCTTATCTTGATGTTTGTTGGTAACCCGGGACCCACAGCTCCCTCAGGGCCTTTGTGCTTTCTCTTCCCATTCTGCTTCAGATATCTGTAGCTTGTCTCCTCAGTGTCTTTACTTAGACATTATCTGTCACTTCCTTTCAAATTCTAACATTTCCTCTTGTCTCGTTGTCTTGTTTTTTCCTTAGTGTTAGTCCTGTGTGTCTTGTTGTTGTTGTTAGTCGTGTTTTCTGTCTCTTCAGCCAACTAGAATGGAACCTCCATTATTTTCTGTTTGGGTCACTGCTGTAAACCCAGCGCCAAGCACATGCTAAGTACTTGATAAATAACTTGCCAAAGCCCTCCACCCCTGCTCAGGAGACATGAAGCTTTGCTGTAGTGCTTTCTTCCACCTTGAATATGGAGGCAAACATGAACCTACCCGTACCAGCCTGATATCATGGACTTCAACACAGGTATGGCCAGGAGTCCGGCTGGAGAAGCCTGGGGAGAGCAGGTATTTGATGGCGGACTTGACTTTAACCCAGTATGTAAGCAAAGGCAGCAAGATAAGCACAAGTGAAACTTGAAATTCAGGAATAAACTTCCTGGGCTGCGGGAGCTGTTTGATCAAAGATCACTCTGAGTGTAGTCCTCTGATCAGAGATGGCCGGGGGTAGATTGTGCTTTGAGAGATTTTCCTGGGCCCTGAAAGATGAACAAGTGTAATGCCCATGGTTGAGTAATAGCAGGGGAGACCTATGATCCTAGAGGGGCAAAGTGGGAACCTGGAAACCTGCTTGGATTTGGGTATGCACTATTTTGAAAATAAGGGAGAGTCCCAGTCCAGGAGAGCAGACTGTGTTCCTCTTATGCTGCAGAACTGTTGGTTGTGTGTGTGCGTGTGTGTCTGTGTGTATGCCTGCTCGTGCCTCCATGGGTATGTATCTCTGTGTCTGTGTGAGGAAATGCAGATAAGAGGGACACTTTGGGTTTCTGGGTTTTCCCCCTGTGACATTTGAGACGGTGTTCAGTGCATGGTGTTTTATTGTCAGCACAGTTCTCTGAGACAGAGTCACTCTATATCTTTCTGCTTGTTTCTCTGACACTGGTTCTGAGCCTTGACTGCACATTAGTCCCCGGTAGGCCTCCTACAGGACTGAGGGGTACGTCTGAACACCAGGTAAATCAGGGTCTGGACCTGTGTCCAGGTCGTCATGTGTTTCTTGAGCTTGACAGGCAGTCCCAGTTGCAGCATGTCTGTGCCCTGCTTTAACCTGTGGGGCAGGACACGTCAGGGAGGATTAGGGGAAGCTGTCCTGAACCTGGAGCTTCAGGCTTCACTCCTGGCTCCATTATTAATTTGTTTTTGACCTTCAGAAGGTCACTGAATTTTACTGTTCCTCCTTGTACTTTGGTGGGATGAGGGCAATTACTCTTTCCTGCTTACCTCCTGCCCATAGGAGGTCACACATAGGGAAGGCCACATATAGGAAAGACTTTGTAAAGCCCAAAAAGCTACAAGATGGAAAAAAAAAAAAAACCCTTTATAAAGAACAGAAAATGAGGTGAAAGATGAGGGTACAATTACAGGCATGTTGTAGTAAAGGAAAAGCTGAGAGGTAGGCCCTGATGTGGTATCTGATTGAACTTTGCCTGACTAGCCAAAGCCAGGGATAGCCATGCTTGTAATTCCATGATCTGATGCTAGGTGGCACCTGATTCATGACCTGGATAGTCAGGATAATCTTCTGGTGACTTTTCAGCACCTTTGGGTTAAAACATAATTATATGCTGAAAGAATCACCTAGACTACAGTTTAGACTTCCTTCTTACACTAGTGCTGCACAGTCCAGAGGTGGGCTTCATTCCGTCCAAGGCCCAATCTGTTCATCCCATCTCTCTTTGTACATCTGGCTACTGGAATAAAAACCCTTGTTCTTGGGCCTGAAGGTGGCCCTGGCCACTCCAGTTTCAGAGAAACATCAGAAAGCTTTGTGGCTGGCAGGGACCCAGAGAGGAGGCCTGTTTGGCTCCTCTGCAGACTTAATTAGCTCTTGAGCTGCTCTCTCTGTCAATCTGGCCTCCGCTCTCCTTCCCCCACTTCTTGCTTTGAAGGCAGAGAATCTCATTTTCTGCTCCCAGAGGCCCATTCTTCGCAAGTCATTTTAGCTGTCTTCCCTTTCTGTGATCAAGAGAGTGAGATGTAGATGTCATGGAGGGTAATTGTGAGAGCTGCCTGACACTTTTTCTTCTTGCAATTAAGGAAGTCTGCACTGCGGTAACTAAGCTCAGTCGTTCATCCCCTCTGTCTCTGAATCATTCTTGTGTACAAATTGCTTTACATAAAAGAGCTCAGCACCTTCAGAGAGCCAATCTAGGGACTTACATCAGGTTTTCTAATATGAATCTGAGGTATTTATTTATTTTTTCTCTTCTCTCTAAATGTTTGAAAATATATTGGAAATACATGGTTGTGGGTGTTATGGGTCACCTGGTGTAAATACTTACAACACTACTTTTGCAACACTGCACACAAAACAATCACAGGGAGGTCTCTGGGGATGAGATTAGGTGTTGAGCTGATTTGTGTTTTCATTAAAATCCAAGGCAGGGAAGACCAGAAACTTCTCAGATGAGTCAGCGCCATTTTATCTTCACTTACTAAACCATAAAGAATCAGTAGGCAGAGGGACAGGGACTGTGTTTACTCTACGGGTTCACTAACATTCTGGATCCCCCACCCTTTATAGGTTCATGAGGACATAAAAGGTGGACTTTCCGGATGAGGTACTCAGATAGGAACCAAGGGAAGAGGCCACTGAGCACACTGCACCAGTGAAGTGGAATGAGAGCCCCTCCCAGGCAGGCACAGTGGCAGGAAGTGACTGGTGAGGGCAAGGTGCACACAGGGAGAGGTGACTGAGGAGGGTGAAGGTGGACTGTGTGGCTTCTGGACCTTGGAAGAAAGGCCCCACACTGTGGCCTTTCATTAGGGCAGTTCTTCCCAGCTGCCCCCTTTGATGCCTTGGGCAAGTTCCCGGGACCACCACCCACCTTCCTGGAAATCCCTCATTACAGCCCTGTCTGTTCTCTCTCCTCTTCTCTCTAGAACCTCCCTTTCCACCTCTGAGAAGTCCTTCCTCTTTTCCAAAGACAAGTCTTGCCTTGCACTTTCTGTGTAAATTCTAGTGGCTCGTAGAACTGATCCTAAATCAAACATCCAATCTTCCTTCTTCCAGGGTGGGCATGGCTTCATCTGCTAGCCCCTTCCACCTAGGCAAAGATGAGTGGCTAAAGCAGAATCAGTTAAAGTTTCATATCCCAAGGCTCTGGCCACTGGTGGCCTGCTGTGTGTACTTAAGCAAAAGCATATGCAAACATAACAGGAGTTATAAATCAATGTGCACTGCCCAGGCCCCAGCCGCATCGAGTGGCGATGTGGGGCAGGTGTGGCTGCACCGCTTGTAGTTCTCTGAATGTTCCTTTCCTTCTCTTCACAGGGGCTCTCTTCCTTTTACTTCTCAGGGATCTTTCCTCCTACAAGCTCTTTGGTTAACTTCCCATTCTGCCAAGCATAATTCTCAGACAAGGTTATTTGTTAGCATTTACCAAATGTTCATTAAGCTTGTAAGTCAAATAATGGTCCTCAATTCATTCACAGAATTCTCTGAAAGAAAAAAAAATGTCTGGTTCCCTAAAGATGTGGAGAACTGGGTGAATAGGAAAAAGAATTTATTTGAGAATGCAAAATAGTGATAGAAGAAAATAGCACTAGAAATGATACAAAATTTCACTAAACAAGTACTAGGAATTCAATAATGGTTGCTGTATTGCATCTTTAAATTGGTTTTTCAGATTACCAGATATATACATGGAAGATTACTTTTTGCTTTGTTTTGTCTTTTTGAGACAGGGTCTCGCTATGCAGTTCAGGATTTGAACTAGCACTGATCCTCCTGCCTCAGCCTTCCAAGTGCTGGGATTATAGGTGTGAGCCACCATGCCTGGCTCAAGATCGGTTTAAAGGAAACAAACAATAACAAAAAAGTTGTAAGAAACTCAAGAGAAAGAAAAAATAAATAAAAAGAAAAAACCTTTAAGTATTAATGGCTCCTTTCAAAAGAGCAGTAAAGGGCCTGGGATATAGCTCTGTGATCTAAGTGCCTGCCTGGCAAGTGCAAGGACCTGGGTTTAATCTCCGTACTACATACCATGCTGGCCCAGGACACTGAGCTGGCCACTGAAACGTGGCATGGTGGTGCATGCCTGTAATCCCAGTGCTAGGGAGGCTGAGACAGAAGGCTCACTGTGAGTCCAAGCTGTATAGAGAGATTCTGTACCACATAAATAAATAAATAAATAAATAAATTTTACAAATAAGATTAAAAGAGAAAAAAGACAAGCAGAAATTGACAGTACAATAATCCAAAACATTCTGCACATATACATACATATTTCTTGGGAAAAAGAATGTTGAAATAAATGTAACACTGGTTAATACCTAATATGGCAATACAGCGCAAACTTTAGAGTAATCTTCTGCCAAAGATTCAGAAATGGAACAGTAGGAAATGAAAGAAGCTTATCATCAAAGTAATCCAAAGCCAGGAAAATAAAACAGCCCTTGTCAAATACAAGATATAATGTGTGTTAAAGAAAACCAAACCAAAACATACCATACCAAACTAAACCAAACCAAACCACTGCTGGGTGTGAGGGCTCTAGCCTATAGTCCTAGCAATTGGAAGCCTGAGGCAGCAGTATCACAAGTTCAGCTTGTGCAATATAATGACACTCTCTCTGTAGAAAGGGGCTTGGAGTTGGGGAAGGCTAGGGATATAACTCGGTGTGAAGACTCAGGGTTCCATTTCTGCCTACTAACAAAGCCAAGCATCCAACTGTATTAAGTTCACGTGAACCCTTTGTGGTGGAAAGCATCTTTATCACACCATCTTCATGATCCCAAAGGATGTGGTATGTCTTAGTATCAGCCCAGCAGCAGTCAGGGATAAAATGCAGCCTGCTAGGGGGTCCAGGTTTCTGGGAAGTAGCTAAAGTTTTATGATACAGGAGCCAATGGCTAAACAAGAAGATTGTTATTTTTAATTTATTTTCTTCTAGCTGCCATATGTAAAGAACTTAATGATATCGGAACTGCAAAGTATTTGTATAAATTTCTATTTCTGTCCTTTTTTTTCCAGATTGAAAAACACCCTCTCAGTTTCATACAAATGAACTTCTAATTTGTTTTTGAACTTCTAATTTTATGTTTCACCCCTAAATGAAAGTGTACCTAACCCAGATATATTCTTCATGGATCCTCAGCGGTTGCTTTTAGGGAATTCTCTAGCATGGTCTGGTTGGCCACACCTTCACCTGTTTGTCTTATTTCTAAGTGGTGGACAACTTGCCCAAACAGACTGCTCTCTGACCTAGCCCAGGGGAGGTGTGGTGCCTCTGGGGTGGCCTACCACCTGAGGCCTCTTACCACAGTCAGGCCTTACATGGGCACACTTGTGTGAGGCCTCCTTCCCCACTCTGTCACCTATTTGAGATTGGAGATGTACGTTGTTCTCTTTTGGGTCCCTGAAGTGCCTGTCTAAACATTCGTTGAGTGAATGTATCAATGGATTGTTTCCTTACATAACCAAGGCCACTGTATCCTATGCTTGGCAGTGACAGAATTTGAGGGTGTATTGTTAACCAGTGCCCCAAATAATTCCTCTAAGGTGGCCTGGTAGGCTTGCTGCTGAGAGCTGATGCTGACTGAGCATTTGTTTTTTTAACCTCTGTGCTCAGTGACCACACACTAGGCATGCTGGGAATATTTACATCAATAAGTGCTAAATATCATGGTTTTGGTTTTGGTAGCCAGTTTAGCAGCACTCCTCAGGGTATGCTCACGACTATTCCAAAGCCTGCAGTTTGTAATTGACTTAGGGTGGGGCCAGGCAAAACGACCTATGCACCAAGTCCATCCTGCTGCTGCCTATTCTTGTACTGCCCTTGGGCTAAAAATAGGTAAAGAAGGTTTTTTTTTTTTTTTTTTTTTGGTTGTTATTTTTTTGTTGTTGTTGTTATTTTTACATTTTAAAGGATTTGTAAAAGAAGGAGGAAAAAGAAGAGAAGTGGAAGAATGAAAAGGAAAAGGAGGAGAAAGACAAAAAGAAAAGGAAGTAGTGACAGAAATGGTGTATTTTGCCCACAAAGCCTAAAATGTTTAGTATCTAGCATTGTATGGGAAACTTTTGCTGTCCTCTGATCCAGGGAAGCTTCTACATTCTGCTTACTAGTGCCAGCCAGATAGCTCAGTGAACTAGAGCACCTCCTTAGGCAGAGTGCAGTGGCTGGGGTTCCATTCCCAGCGTGTTGGGCTGGCCCCGCCCCTGGGGTGCATAGAGACTGCACTTGGGACTGGGCTTGGTGGCACGTGCCGGTAATTCCGGCGTTGGGAGGCTGAAAACGGGAGAATCACTACGAGTCCAATCTACGTAGTGAGACTCTGTAGGCCCTGTACCGAATACATTAAAAAAAATTCTGCTTATTAAAGTCCCCTCGGAGAGCTTTTAATAAATGTTGATGTTGAACGTTGTAATACCTGAGATGTCATCTGGAGAATCTGTATACCACCGCAGCTCCCCAAGGGATGGAAATATTCCTGTCCGCAGTCCCAGGCCCCTTGGCTTCCGTGCTCTCTCACAGCTCCCCCAGCTTGCCTCAGTTTCCATTCCAAACCGCTCCCAGCCACCATTGAGTCCCACGGTGAGGGTTGCTTTACGGTTGGCACAGATCTGAAAGTCGTTATTTTGTCTGGAAGCAAATGAAAGAGGCAGGCTAGACTTTAAAGCTGCACGACTTCGGAATAGGGGTGAGGGAAGGGGTGCGGATAGCTGAGCTGACTCTGCCCTTGGAAATGCTGGGAGCTCACCAAAGACATATTTGTGTCAGGCTGAAATATTCCTACTTTACAGTAAACTGGGTAGGGGAGAAGTTTTTAGTCATGTCTGAGCAGGGAGGAGTATTTGGGAACTGATTTGCCCTCTCTCTGAGTACTGAAGAAAAGGAAACAGGGTTTTGGAATATGCCCACTTTGCCTGTTGTACATTGTTACTGTGAGGTGTGATGGTAAAATGGCAAAAGAGCATGGTGAATTGTTTTCATTGGGTGCAGCAGAGCCAATAACACAACTGTGGAGACGAATTAGGATGCATCCCGTTGGAAGGCTACCATTATACCACAAGTCGTGAAACTTCTTTAGGACTCACTTCCAGGGCCTGTGGCAAAGTCTTCTGAATTTCTTTACAGTGGTAATTTTCTCTTGAGGGTAGATTACTTTTAAAAAATAATCAAAATTCAGTTAGAATCAAATAGATTGATAGAATTCATAATTTAAAATGTAGTACTTTATATAGAGTAAGAACAAAAGGGTAGATACAGAGGCAGTGTGCTTTGGAGATTAAGGGTAGGGATTCTGGAGCCAGGCTGTCTGGGCCCAAAGCCAGCTCTGTCATTTACTAGCTGTGCAAACAAAGTAAATCTTGCTTATGATTTTTCTCAGCCACAAGATGAAGTTCCTTCAGGTACTTACTTCACCAAGTCATTATGAGGTCAGTGAATATAGACACATATAGTTTTGTCTGGTTATGTATGCATGCATGGATGGATGCATGGGTGGTGAGGTTCTTTGCTGCTGGGCATGGCAGAGTCCTTGCGCAGTGTAAACTGTCTTGGAAACCTAAAAAAAAATCTTGGACATGTTTTGGACTGCAACAGCAGCATGACTGTACTCTGCCTAAAGATTTCACCCTTGGCTGTGTTGAAGTACTAGTGTGGATGCATGTAGGCTATGTTAAGATAGATTTCCAAAGCTGGTTTTCCCTATGCTCCCTAAAGAGGATGCTGGATTTGGTTTGCTCATCCTAACTTTCCATGCTCACTGCAAGTCGATCTTGACAGAAGATTTCTTCAGAGCTCATAAGGAGCAGCATGAGAGGAGGCAGAGTTCCCATATGAGAAAGAGAAGTGTGCTCGAATGTTGGAAGTGGGGAAACTGAGTCCGTATTTGACATTGTGTGTAACTAACACCAGTACTAAGAACGAAGGGAGAGACGAAGGCTGCAGGCACTTGGGTTCTCCTTAGCACTTCTTAGGGGCATTGGTAGTGGAAGATGAGCGAAGACTAGAAGCAGCGTGTGTGAACAGATGGCAGGCTTTCAAAACAGTTGTGCTGCAGCCTACACATAGAATCTCTTCCGCAAGTTTTATGAAATAGAAAAGGTAAAGGACTTGTATTTTCAAGTTTATTTTATTTTTATAATTAACGTACAATAAAACTGACATTATTTGAGGGGATTATAGTTCTATGACTTACAATCTTTTTTTTTTTTTTTTCAGTGGTACTGGGGATTGAACTCAGGACCTTGTGCTTGCCAGGCAAGCATTCATTCTACTGAGCCATCTCCCTGGCCTTATTCTTTCTCTCCCTTTCTTTCTTTCTTTCTTTCTTTCTTTCTTTCTTTCTTTCTTTCTTTCTTTCTTTCTTTCTTTCCTTCTTTCTTTCTTTCTTTCTTTCTTTCTTCCTTCCTTCCTTCTTTTCTTTTCTTCTTTCTTTCTTTCTTTCTCTCTTTCTTTCTTCCTTCCTTTCTCTCTCTCTTTTTTCTCTTTCTGTCTCTTTTCTTTCTTTCTTTCTTTCTTCCTTCCTTTCTTCCTTCCTTTCTTTTCTTCTTTCTTTCTTTCTTCCTTCCTTTCTCTCTCTTTTTTCTCTTTCTGTCTCCTTTCTTTCTTTCTTTCTTTCTTTCTTTCTTCCTTTCTCTCTCTTTTTTCTCTTTTTGTCCCTCTTTTTTCTTTCTTTCTTTCTTTCTTTCTTTCTTTCTTTCTTTCTTTCTTTCTTTCTTTCTGTTATGACTGGCTCAGCCTACTCTAGGGGTGGGGCTCACACAGCATGTGGTGCTGAGGATTGAACCGCTGTCCCTACGGTTGCCTAAATTTGTCTAAGTAGGTGTTTAGACCCCTGAGCTATCTCGCTGGCCCTATGACTTATAATCTTATCCAGTCACTTCTGAGAGACTCACTTCTGAATGCGGTTGGGTTGAAAAATCAACCTTCAACTCATGAGCTTTTGGGGGACCTTGGAAATCCAAGTCATAGTATAATCTGTGCACAGATCTGTTGAACAATTACCACCACCAGTATTCTTCTGTCACCTCTATGACTTCCTTCTTGCCATTCTTTTGTGGTAATTCTCCCTTCCTCCCTTCCTGGTGAACTGACCCTTTAATTATTATGTACTGTTCATCTTTATCCTTGAAAATTTAAATTCACTTTGTTTTTAAATTAGCTTTGTTTGTTTTGTTTTCCCACATTTATAGCTGGAGTTGTCCCAAAAGTTACAGAGGGAAATTCTCAAAAAGAGGCTGACCCAGTCTACCCTGAGCTGGAGTTGGCTTCTTTGATTCCAAAGAAAAGTCCCCAAGTGCAAGGGCGGTCAGTGCGAAGCATTTACTAGGGCAGCTTGCAGAGTAGGGCTTTTCACCTCATGATGGACAGGCAGAAAAGAAAGAATGTTCCACCTGGGCATGTCTTCAGGAAGGGGGCCAGGGTATGGGGTTTATCTGAGGATTGAAGGAATTGGGGCTCCAAGCCAGAGCTGCACTTTCTCAATGTTTTGGGCAATAATCTAAGTCCCTTTATCATACGTGGGAGTGTTCAAAGCCCTGAAATAGGCTCAAGCTTGTGGAGAACCCCTGCAGCTCACTGGATCACAGAGAGGTTAAACACTGTGGGTTTCTCTCAGAACAAAGGGTGAAAGTGAGAGGAGCCAGGGAACTTATAGGTTAGTCAAGTAGGAGCTCCTTTTCTGTGGCGATGTTTACACACCTAACTTTTTCCTTCCATTTGCTCTTAACACACGGATATCATTGTATCTGAAGTGACTATGTACACTTGAGTAATCAGGAAAAAAATGCATTAGGACAATCTCTAGATGTCGTGTGTTGGATTCAGGCCTATCAACTTACTATTTTTTTTAATTCTCTTTGTTCCTTGATTCTTGCTCCTTCTTTTCTGGCTGCTTTTAAGTTATCCTAGCTTTTTAAATATTCCATTTTCATTCTCCCTTTATGTTTATCACTGTATCTCTTCTTCCAGTTTCTTACTGGTTACCCAGGGGATTACAGAACTGGCACCACACTTACGTTGTCTCAGATTACATAGAATCAATATTCCACCACTTCCTGTGGAATATAGAAATCTTCTGACTGTGAAAATGCCTTCCCCTTCTCTCTTGTGCTGTGGTCACCTTACATTCAATGAACATTAGACATCCTATATTATGTGAAGTCAACTTTGATTGGCTGACTGTCCTTTTCTATTCTTTTCTCACTGACTACAAGACTTGAGCAAATATGCGACAACAACATGACAGTGAGGTGTGAGGTAAGCATATATATATATATATATATATATATATATATATATATATATACATTTTTTTTTTCAGTATTGGGGATTGAACTCAGGTGCCCATAATCACAAAAAAATACACCACTACTGCACCTACCAGGCAAGTGCTTATTCCACTGAGCTATCTCCCTGTCCCCAAGCATGGTTTTTAAATAAAGTAATAAACATTTCTAAGAAAAGGCCATGGGTATAGATCAGTGGCATAAGTATCTGCCTAGCAAGTGCGAGGTCCCAAGTTTGCTCTTCAGTACCAAAAAACAGAAAACTCCAGCTGTTTTAATCTCTTCCCCTCAGAGAAAGCTGACCTGAGGTTCACTTTCCCTTTCCATTAATGTTGGTTCTCAATTTTTGACTGGCATTGGAAGTTCCCTGGGACTCTGCAGCATGTCTGGGCCACTCCATGACTCCTTTTTTGAGAGATGCTCTTGGTATATTCCATGCTGATCTCAAATTTGTTACATCATTGAAGGTGATCTTGAAGTCATGGTCCTCCTGCCTCAACCTCCCAATTCTGGGATTAAAGGTATATAGCTCCAAATCCAGCTAATCTCTCAGAGATTCTAATTTAAAGGTCCAGTGAATGATTGGTAAACAGACAGACAAGCAGGCAAGCAGACAGACAGATAGGCATGCAAACAGATTGGCTTGCTGAAAATTATTGAAGTCAGATATTTTGAGAATGTCAGAGAGGTCCCAAATGGGGAACAATGCCTAGTAAATTAAACCTCTCCATTTCCACGTCTCCCTGAGAACAATCTGTACTATAGTAAATGTGTCTCTGCCCCACCCCCCTGAGGTAACTTTCAAACATGCATTAGATAGAAGTGGTTATGCAGTGAACTTCCAGGTCCTTTCGTGAATGCTCATAGCTCATAGCTTATAGCTCACTTGGATCATTTTGAGCAAATTCCAGACATCATGTTCTTTTACATTGTGTATTGTTGAAAAGTAATTTTAGTGCTGAGAGGGTTTCAGATGCACCAGGAGAGACCTTTTGTGGGCAAATGTCTAGGCCATTTTGGAGGTAAACCGTTCAACCATGTTTCCTAGCCAAAAGAGCCTTGGAATCCATAGGAAACAGAGTCACGCTTTATGTTTAACTTCCCCATGCTACATGACTATTTGGTGTTAGTAATAGCTCATGTAAATAAGAGATTAGCATCATTCAGTGAAGCTGAGTTTTCATAAGCCTTTGCCTTTATTAGGCTTCAAAAATCTATAAACATCATGAGTACAGTTTGATTTTCACAAGGTGCCCATAATCACACACACACACACACACACACACACACACACACACACACAAAGTACACCACTACTGTTGTTTAGCAAAATTAAAAGTTGCATAGATTTTGCTCCCCAGAGACTGGTGTGTAGTACCTGTGGACCATCCTTCCCAGTACCTGGAGGTCTAACTATTTTTATCCATATCCTTCAGTTTCCCTTGGGCACTTGCTGTTGTGACGTGGAGTTTCAGATAAGTGGCTTCTACAAGTCCGCATGTACAAACTCTGATTTGAAATAATTTTCAGTGTAGCACTAGACTATGGACAAAAGATACTGGATAAACTTTATTCTCAGTTGGAAAAAGAGAGCCAGACAATGGTCATTTAATGGGAAAAAGATTTATTTAAAACCTTTAGCCTTCATTCTTTCCATGCATATTTACTGAACATATACTGTGTACCAGATATTGTTCTAGGTATCTGGAATACATTGAAGAGCCAATTAGAAAAAGATCTCTGCCATCGTAGAGTTTACCCAAGGAGTTATATGGTAGCTCCAAACAGCCCTGCTGACTTCTTTTACCCACTTATCCATTTTATTATCCCATGATCTGCTCCTGCCATCATGCCTACAGTTCAATTCCCTCGTTTGAGGAAGATAGGACTATAGGAAGCAGCCATCAGCAAAAGGAGGTGGGCCACATAGGGCAAGAGGTCTGTTTCCCAGACATTTGCCAGACCATCCCACGCCCAGGCTGAACTCTGCCCTTTCAATAGAGAGGATGTTGCTAAGAACACAGGCAAACCCAAATGTTTGTCACCTGGTAGAAAACCCAAGGAGATGGTCTCAGACCGAATACCAGGGGATGCTGTACATGGAGGGCAGCAGCACCGCCAGTTGGTGACAGCCACCATGGGATGTGGAGGTGCAAAGTGAAATAAGCAGTTGCCTTTTGGTCCTTAGGCTTGTGGTCCTTATCTCCTTTCCAATGTCCTCACTGCCTCTTCCCACCACCGGGTATCTGTTTTCTGTTAATATAGTTCAGTTTCCCTTTTCTAGGGTTTTATAGAGAGGGAATGCCTTTGTCTTTGATTTCTTGTGCTCAGCATTTCTATTTGGAGATTCATCCATGTTGTTATCTGTGTCCATAGCTCTTCTCTTTTTATTGCTAGGTTGTATTTCATTGTATGGCTACATAACAATCTGTATCTGTTTATCTCTTCATGGAATAATGCATAAGTTGAGCTGTTTCCAATTTTTAGCTGTTAAAGAAAGCAGCGAGGGCTGGGGAGACAGCTCAGCGGCCAAGTCCTGCCTGGTAAGCCCAAGATCCAAAGTGCAATTCCAGGTACTGGTGGGGAGGAGAGAAAGAGCAGCACACGAAGTGTCTACACATGTGTAGACAAGTCCTTGCATGGAAGGTGTACTTTCTTTTCTCCCAGCTAAGTGTGTAGAACTAATGGTTGGATTATAGTATTGTTAGGTGAAGATATTGTCAAACAACTTTTTAAATGGATTGTACCATTAAGCATTCCAAAAAAAAAAAAAAAAAGGCATTCCTACAAGTAATGTAAGGGGATGTCTAGTTACTCCACATATAGAACATCTTTTCATGTACGTATTTACCTTTCCTATATTTTGCTTTGGTGAAATGTTCATTTTTTACTTATTTCCAGTTTACTTCCTTCTTTTTGAGTTTTTATGTATTTTTGATACCAACTTTTAAATTTTTTAAAAAAATCATTTACTTTTGGGGGACAAGCTAGTTTGGGTTCCCCTTCTGTCCCTCTCTTGGACAGAAGCTTTCTTTCCCCCAATAAGTATGATTGATTTATTTATTTAGTCGAGGGTCTTACTACACAGCTCAGACTCATAGTGACCCCCTGTCTCAGCCTTTCTAGTGCTGGGATTATAGGTATGTACCACCATGTCCAGTATCAGTGGCCAGTTCCATGCCAGGCCAGTTCGGCATGTGGTACGGGGGATTCCTACCTGGATCTTTGTGCTCGTTAGGCAGGCGCTTAGACTGATGAGCTGTCTACCCAGTCCAGATATAAACCTTTTACCAAATATATAATTTATAAATATTTCCTCTCTATAATCTTTGCCTTTAATTTCTCTTTTAATTCTTTTAGCAGTACCTTTTATAGACAATTTTTATGAAGTTTTAATTTTGGCCTAATTTATTAATTTTTTCTTTTGTTGATGCTTTTGATATGTTCAACAACTTTCTGATTTTCTTAAGTTCACAAAGAGTTTCTTCTGCTCTTTAGAAGGTTATAGTTTTGCTTGTTATATTTAGGTATATGATCTGTTCTAGGTTGATTTATTTAACATATTAGATACAGATTGAAGCTTTTCTAATGAAGATACCTGGTTCTATCAGTATTTTATTGAAAATATTATACTTTATTGAAAGAATTACTTTTGCATCTTGATGAAAGATAAATTCTTCATGTATCTCAGGCTCCATTATTGAGCTTTGCTTTGTTATATTAATCTAATTTTCTTTCTTGATGTCAACACTTCATGATCCTTTTTATTATAGTGCTTTTGCATTTCTGTGTGAATTTTAGAGTAAGTCCTTCACTCTAAAATTATTTCTGTAAAAATGTTCCTGCTGAGATTTTCATTTGGATTGTTTAGAACTATAAAGCAACTTAGGGAACACTGACATTTTAAAAACATTAAGTGCTCTGATCCAGGAATATGATATATTCCATTATACAGTTCCCTTTAGTAATATTTTATAGTTTTCAATGTGAATGAATTTTCTTTTTTTCTATGCATGTGCTTATTTATTTATTTCATTTTTTGTATTTGGTACGGGGTCTCACTATGTAGCTTGGACTTGTAGTGATTCTCCTGTTTTCAGCCTCCCCAGTACTCGGATTGCAGGTGTGTGCCGCCTTGCCTGGACTCCATCTCTAGCTTGGTGCACCGAGCCACTGAGTGTGCCCCAGCAGCTGGGTCAACATGGCTTGTGGGACCACGGGTAGCATCCTTGTCCTTGTACTCACCGAGCCAAGGGCTTGGTCCACGGAGCTATCTTGTCAGCACTTTCTTTTATAAGTTTTTACAATACAAATCAATTCTGTTTAATAGGTGAAAGATTCTCCTGGTTAAATTTCCGTCTGAGTATTTGGAGTTGGCACTTTCCAGAAATTTGCCCTTTTCATTTAAATTTGTAGAGCTTATTGGCATAAAGTAATTCATAGCATTCATTTAATTCCTTTTCAATATTTGTAGGTGTGTTAGAGTGCCAACTTTCCAATTCTTTATTTTGACCATTTTTTGTTTCATATTTTCCTAATCAGTTTACCTACTAGTTTAGGAATTTCATTTTATCTATGAAATGACCATTATTTTGGCTATATTGTCTTAGGCAGTCTCTCTGTATTGTCTTGTCCTATTTATGTTATATGTCTTATTCATAGCCCTAGTTTTCCTGTTGCTCTATCTTGACTGGAATTAAATCTTATGGTCTATTCTTAATTTCAAGAAGCTCAAACTCTAGTTTAATATGAATCACTTGATGGAGCTTGTTAAAATGCAGATTTCTTACAGCAATGCAAGGCCTAGTGAGGTAGCAAGGAGACGGACCATAATTTTAGAAATGCTGACTTGAGACGTTCTTTCACGTTTACCCTATACTATGGTGTGCTTCACTATCTCAAAGTGCTTTAGAATCAGATTTCTTCATTCCAGTCCCATCTCTAGTTGTTACAGAATATAGCCTTGGGTGTCTATCTTAACTTCTCTGGGTCAACCTATCATAACAATCTTTCAAGGTTATGACAAGTATTGCAGAAGATACACCATGAAAAATGCTGGTACATTAAAGGAAACTTTCATTGGAAATTAGTTATTACTGTATCTATTATCTCTCTTGGTAGTCATAAAAGCCCATTTTGTAGATGGAAGTGGAAAGGGGGTAGTGACAAAATAATTTTATTAGCAAGTTGTACAGCTAAAACTGGAACCTAAATCTGACTTCTAGTCCCAAGTTTTCTCTTCCTTAGTTGACTGTAATACCTAGTTACTAGCAGGGGGACAAGGGCTGTGTGTGTGTGTGTGTGTGTGTGTGCGCGCGTGCATGTGCATGCATGAGCACATAGGCTTTACATGACAATTTGCATAAGGGGTAAGTCAGCTGTTACATTTAAACTTGACAGGGGTTATCTCCAACCTGTGGGGTTTTGTATGCTAAATATTGAAGCACAATGCAAATTAATCCTTTGTACCTGTACTTCCTTCGATGCTTTTTATTATACCATACCACTGACATTCTGGTAAAATATACATGAATGTTGGGTGGGAGGAGGTAAGACTGGGTTTTTGATCTGGTTCTTTGTTATATCCTTCAGTCCCACCCTCATCCTGCCTCCCTGGTACAGAAGAACATTCAGAAACTCTTCAAGTGTAAAGCTATTTATATAGTACAGAATAGGACCTATTCATGGATAAAGTGGGTTACAAATGAACAACATTAAAACAACTTTCTTGTTTGGTTCGGGTTGGAAGTATTGAACAGCTTATTCCAAGTAATCTATTTCTTCAACTCTTATTTCCTACTTTTTAAAATTTTAATTTAAAGATTTAATTTTAAGCCCATTTCCAGGCTTTCTGTGAATTCTCTTTGTAAGCTGCTGTAGTTTGTGGGGAAATAAGATCTATTTTTCTGTGTAGAACAGGGTCCACTGAATTCATTTCAACATTCATGTATAAAAAGCAGGGAAGGCTTTCACTCCATCAAGTAGACACAGGGAAATTTAGATTGGAGGATAGCAGAAGTACAAGCCTTACAGATTTAATGCAGAATTACAGTAGTTAGTAAGTCTGCAATCAGTCATAGCTCTTCCCAATCTGAATCACTTGTAATTCAGGTGGAGAGTGATTTGTGGGGATGTTCGTCCACTCCACAGCTGGCCCAAGTTCACTTGTAGAGTTGATCTCTGCATTTGACTTAATCAGTGATACATGATAACAAAGATGAGTGGATTTCATCTGAGAAGCCCATTTCAATGGCCTGATACCAGTTCTTGCAGTGCCAGCAGCACAGTTACTGGTATTTATTATTGATTTCCAATGTCATTGGAGAGTTTGCTGTCTGTTATAGTCAGTGTGCTCTTTGAGTATTGCACCTTCACCGTGTGGGTGTACTGAACTATGTGTGTGGTTGACAGAGCAGAGAATGGAGAAGAAAGGAGCACACGGACCTCAACCTGAACCTTCCCTGCTGCAGGGCTGAGAGTCATGCTCCCCGCTGCCACACATGCACACCTTTCCGAGGACCTTTTATTAAAGTTATACGAGCTCCTTATCTATGTCTCCTGTATATCTTCATGACCGCCCTCTAGAGAATGTGGTGCTGCCACTAATACTCTCATTTTGCAGAAGAGGCCTGGCAAGAACCCTTCGCATACAATCGGGCTTGAAGACCAGGCGCCCTAGCAGAAATCCTGTTTCATTCCCAGCTCTGGGCCTTCACTTAGAGAGGAAGGGTGGAGCAGCAGGAAGGGCAGTAGGTCAGGAGTCAGAGGATGTGGGTCCCAGACCAGGCCCTATTGTAACAGACCAGGTGGCCTTAGGTAACTTGTCATACACCTTACAGAAAATGTGGAACTTGGCAAGAGGGGTAGTTATTGATCTTCAGTAGGGGTGATTAGACATGGCCAGACCTGCCTGGCAAGCTGCTGGGGTGAACCTCTCAGACACACATGTATAATATGCTGAGGAGCCTCTGGGAGAGAATGACTGCCTGTTGCCAGAATTCCTTCTCCGCTGAGCTTTGTGACTTTCTGGAGTCTCCATCACTGGACTGGAGGAAGGTAAAATGATGTCAATATTGCTTGAAAATTGGAGGACATTTATAAAATAGTAGACAAGCACAGATATACCTTATGGAAGAAAAAGCAACAGTGGTACACAATTTCAGGCTAGAAAGAGATTTTTAAGACATGCCTTGTTGGATACGTAGCTCTCCCAGCTATGGAGTCCCTCTTCTTCACAGTTCTGTTATTAAGATACATTGGTAACAAGTATCCTAAGCAAGGGAGGAGGCAGACCCATCCAACCTGAAGAGGAGCAAAGCCTTTGTCTGGGAGAGGAGGAGGCATCCTGAGCATCGCGGTCTCCATTACTGCTCTGCCTCCCAGCTACACTCTAGGAATTCCTACCTGAGCAGGACCCTGCTGCTAGAAATGGGAAACCCCTCCCTAGCACGCTGCATGGTGCTGTGAACCAAACAGTATGGTCTGGAGATTGCTGGGATGGAAGGGAAAATTGGGGTATAGGGCATGTCCCCTATGCTGTCACTGACCACTATACAGCCTGCCATCCTCTGGGGGCTTTAGTGGTGAACACTGAAGACCAACCAGACAGGAGGTGAAGTCTAGTGGGAGGCCATGCTGAGCAGGATGGCAGCTTAGGGCCTCCCCAGTTATTATTGGCCTTTTTGTAAACCCTTTTGAGAGAGCCTTTGGGGTTTGAAGGAATGGAAGGGAGCCTGGGGTTTGCACTAGGAGTCAAAGCCTTGAGCTGGTTCAGGGTCTGAGGAGAGGGGCAAGAAGGGCTACATTTTGCTCGCTGCTCTTATGCATTGCTTTTGTTCATACAGGCAGCTGAGCACCTCTAGTTTCACTTGTTCCTCTCACGTCCCTAGTGTTTTATGGAGGGTATAATGGATTGTTTTAAATGTTTCAAAAACTCTAATGGAAATTACAATATGTCTGTTTTCTGTCTTTTGCACACCTAGTTATGGATGTGTTTGATGAATAAATCATGGGGAAATGAACTAATTATTCCTTAATGATTATAGTCTTCTCAGCAGAGAACACATTTCGAGACAAGAAGTGGGGGAGAAAAGGCATGAGAGGGTTTGATGCTGACAAGGCTGATAACTAGCGTAGCGCCACAGGTTCTGCAGGGATCTCTCTTGCATCTCACAGGAAGGCAGCAAGCTAGCCAGAGCTGCCCATGTACAGCAGAGCAATGCAGTACCTGGGAGATCTGTGGTCGTTTGTCCCCATCACTGCAGACTCAGGAAAAAATTAGAGCAAGAGCCAGAGGGAGTGCGCATGTGCATCTCACTACAGGGATTTGTGTTTTTCTCTTCTGAGCCTGAATGTTCAAGGCAGTCAATAAGTACCAGACAAACCTACTGCCTGGGCTTCCTACTCAGGGAGATAGAATTGTGCAGCCCAGTGATTGTCAAACTATACCCTGTATCAGAATCACTGAGAGGAGGCCTTTGAGAATGAGGATAGATGGGCTTAACTCCCAGGGTTTCTCATTCAGGAGGCTCAGGTGGTGGGGAGGGGACTGATTGCCAGTTTAAGGGATGCTGATGTGAATCAAGGTAAATTACACTTCAAGAAAGCCTTTTTTTTTTTTTTTTTTCACACACTCCATCTTAGCTTCCCTCTTCCACGCTTTCTTCAATTCTTGTTCCCCATCCCAGTCTTATCTGAATCTTCCCCTAAACCACTCAGTCCTTCAGTACGTCTCATGCTTCGATCTGTCTGGATTTCTCGCCTGCCTCCTCCCTCTTTCTCCATATACCAAACCCAGTTGTATCCCGCTTCCTACTTCCCACTCCTCCCAAACAATGAAAAGGTTCATTTTCTTGGTGGTTGAAATGCAAAAGAGACAGGAGGAATAACCAGTGCAGCCCCCTCGCTGGCAAGAACGCCAGCTGCAGGCCGTGTGGGACTGTATAGGTTGGCTAGAACATGAGGCTCCTCATGGCTGAAAGCTGCTTGGGGTTGGTGTAGCTGGGCTGGACTTCATGTGACAAACAAGGTTTGCTTTCCTGCTACCAGAGAGAGGGTAGAGGACATGGAGTCACACACAGGGCAGCCTTTAGGCAGATCCAAGTTCAGTGCCCACAGCCCAGTATCTTGAAATTCTAACACTTGATGGAGCTTATATCAGAATCCCCTTGAGGGCTTGTTCAATGCCACCACTGGGCTCCATTTCCTGAGCTGGTCATTTAGCAAGTCCTGGTGAGAGTAGACTGACCACCAATCCTGATTTGCTCCAGACCAAGAGGGTTACCAGGATGTGAGACCATGGATGCTAAAAGCAGGCAAGTCTTGAGTGAGTGAGGACAGGGTGATCACCTTACCTGGGGCTAGAAACTGTGTTTTTACCATGTTCTGAGGTGAGGTGACTATGGCTAGTCTCTGTGCTTCACTTTGAAAACTACAGCATTCTTGCTTCCTGGCAGTCACAGAGGGCCTAGAGCTGTGCGTTGTGTCCCTGCGCTCCAAATAGCTTCAGCCAGGAAGCTATGCAGGGACTTGGGGTAGAATGATCAGAGGGTTCAAGACTGATGGTGGTGAGGATGACTGGCCAGAAAGATGGGGCCAGGCTTAAGAGGACAGCTGTGCTAAGGCCATATGTCAGGGCTACACCTTGGTGAATTCAGTCTGGAGGTGTCTGTCCTTTTCACTGCGGAATAGGCTTACGGCTTGGGCTGGAAAGGAAGCTGGGTGAAAGGAAAGCTATTGTTTCCCAGGGCTGGGCTAGTATAGGAGTTTCTAACTTGGAGAAAGAGAAGCCCAAAAGAAATGAAATAGAAGTGGAAATAATTATAAATCGGCTGTGTGTACTTGGGAAGAAGGATCAGGCCAAATTCAATGACCAAGTGGCTAACCTACGAGAATAGTGACAAACACCTGTGTGCCGAGCGCTTCTCCTCAGGCAGCCTGGGGGAATTGTATGGCGGGGACAACCCAGTGACAAGGGGAGCCCAGAGCAATCACCTGTATCCTACTACCGACTCCCTTTCCTGGAAGCTACCAGATTCAAATGTAAAGGATCACCCACTAGGGGGCAAGGATGAGATCAAGGTTGACTGCTTGTTGCATAAAGAAATGAATGTGATCATGAGGCTCTACTGTCAGAAACAGTCACCAGTGGACTTTGCTTTGTTTTAAGAAAAGCACTTTCCTGTCTAGCACTTAGGAGGCTGAGGCAGGAGGATCGCCCCCGAGTTAGAGGAAAACTTGGGCTTCACAGTGATTTCATGTCCGGCCTGAACTGCATGGAGACTGTCTGAAAATAAACCCAGGAGAGAGAGAGAGAGAGAGAGAGAGAGAGAGAGAGAGAGAGAGAGAGAGAGAGAGAGAGAGAGAGAGAGAGAGAAAAGCTTTCACATCCTCACTCATAGGATCCTTGGCATCCTGAACCTTTTACCCCAAGCCCCTCCTCCAACAGGGCAGTCGGCTGTGGCTGCTCTCTTTGTTTTCCTGGCTGGACTTCATCTGTCTTGAGTGATGACCCTACCAAGAAACTTCTGGGAGTCTTGGAACATCCTACCTGACTCACAAACTGTTTCAGTTAGCTGTGAGTTGGCACCTACGGTTTCATCTTTCTCCCAGATGATCAGCGCAGCTGACGGAAACCAACCTAACCCAGGTCTAGGCTGGACACTCTCCACTGCTAATGCAGATGCCAGTGTTGTGGATTTTCTTTCTCTGCTTACAAGCCAGTCTAATCCTTTGTATAGCCCTTCTTTCTTGAGAGCAATATGGATTCTTGGTAGATGAAAGAAGCTGAGGATTCCTGTAGAAAATCTCTTTTCCTGTGGCAAACTTGTCTGCCTAGCTCCCTTTACCCTTAGGTTAGATTTTACCCATGAGACTCTTTGGCCTTTTATGCAGATACATTCTCAGACTACCTCAATTGTGGTGGACTCTGTTTATGATCCAACCACAGTAAGTTTCCTCTCTGCTTCCATATTGTAACTTCCCTGAGAGACAGGGTTAAATCTGAGGGGCTTTGAGGCTGTTGTTTCGGGGCTAGAATCACCATTTCCTCTGGGCTTTTGGGTCCGCATTAGTCATGTCTGCTCTAAATCTTGGGAATGAGGTTATGTATAGATTTGATTGTTAGTGACAGGCTTTCCTCTAAATAGCTTTTAAAATGACAGGTCCTACAGTTCTAGAATCATGATGAGCCCAGTGAAATGATTTGAGATTTACAGCTGTATGTTTTGATTTCCTCAGAGGGAGGATGGGGCGTTCTAAGTTGTTTGCCAGCTGAGGAGGTTTCAGAAGTCTCCGAAAGTCAGTGCAGAATTGCATTTAATGCTCATGTGATTATTAACATCTCTTCATTGATGAGGACCACCTGCAAGGCCCCTCAGCATGCAAGAGGCAAGGAAGGTTGAGAGCAGGTAAACAGAAAGCCCCATGTCTCTCTAGCCAATAGAAAGAAGGGCTAGAGAGATGGGCCTGAGGAGCAGTACGAGTCACCATTCCCAGCTCCTTGGAAAACCAGCGGGAAGGACAGGCCCACATCAGACATGGCCTGGCATGTTGGGCCCCACCCATCTCCTCATCCCTTTCCAAGCCCTGCCTGCATGATGGTACCACACACTCAGCTCTCTGGCATCTGGAGTGACGCTGGAGCGGTGTGGTGTCCTGCTCATTCCCTGGCATGCAGCACAGCCAGGTTGGTGCCTGAGGCATAAAGCTACGTGACTCACTTGCCGCATGAGCATGCCTCATTTCCCCCAACCAGTGCCCTGTTTGTTTGCTGGTTCTGCCTGAAGCTCTGCAAGGCTTCAGAGCAGCTAGTTAGCTGTTTCTGGAGCGGAGTGAAGACTTGGGCTCCACATCTGGTCATGGTGCTTTCAACTACTTGAACTCACAAAAGCCGCTTCACCTGCAGGCTTCAGTTTCTTAGTTTCTGAAGTGACTGAGTTGCTGAAGATCGCTGGAGATCCTTGAAGACCTTCATAGATTCCAGGCGCTAGCACCAGCCTTGCCTTAGAGCTTGTTAGAAAGGCAGCATCTCAGAGCCCTTCCAGACCAATTGAATCAGAATTTACATTCAATAAATTATGCAAGATATTTGCATACAGTGGGCGGGGCACAGCTCCTTGCAGGAGCTTTTGGATTGTCTTGTAGGCTTTTATCTGTAATTCTGTGCCCTAAGGAGTCTCAGTACTGACTTTGTAGATAAGCAGTTATGGACTGAGCCTCATGCCACACGTTTGCCCTCTGATTTCCATGTGTGCTGTCTGGGTGTGCCTTCTCAGTGCTAGATGTTTAAAGGTGGCTTCAGGGTAGCCAAGACTAAATGCTAGAAGTCTCTTTGTGAACCTCTTTTCTTCCTGAGGACAAATCCAATCGCCAGTAGTCAGTTAGGATTTAGCTCACTTCCTGTCCTGTTATCAGGTATTTACTTTACCCTCACTTTCTAAAGGGCTGGTTGGGTGATAGATCTTGCAAGAGCATGACTTCTAATGTGGGAGAAAATTTAGGAGTCCAATGTACACCCTCTGTGGAGGACCATCATGGATACCGTTCACTGCCCTTAAGTGGTACAGCAACAGACACAGGAAGGAGAGAGAGAGCAAAGAAATAAAGAAATCGGGGGAATTCCCTGGAGTGAGTGTGTTGTGTGAGGTGGGAACCAGCTACTTCAGCCAGTTGCGACTCTTTTGGTCTTTTTTAGATGCTAACATATGTTCTGGGTTGAGTGTGATCCTATTTTTTTTTTTTTTTTTAAAGATTTGCATATTTTGAGTAATGTGGCTTCTGTTAAGTGAAACCCAATGATTGCATTTGGTATCCAGCCAAAGAAGAAGAAAACAACTTCATTTCTAGATTTGAAGAAAAAAAGAAAAAGAAAAAGAAAAACAAAATATCCAGCTGATTTTATGAAAAGAAGTTATGCAACCTTTAACACAGTGTCTTCCTGAAGTCAGGGAGACTTTGATTATAGTTATTATTATTTTTGAAATGCATTCTGTTATATTTATTTATTTTTATTTATTAAAGGGTCTGGCTAAGTGACCCTCCTTTCTTAGCCTCCCCAGTGCTGGGATTATAGGTGTGTACACCACCATGCCCAGATTTGGCACCAGCACCGCATGCCCAGGGTTCAGGGTTCAACATGGCATGTAGTACAAGGGATTGAACTCTGGTCCTTTTGGTTGCCAGTCAGGCACTTAGACTGCTGGGCTATCTCTCCAGCCACTGATTTTGATTAATTTTAACTTTTTCTTCTATGCTTGTTTCTGAATCCCAAGTAAGAGAAGATGACCTCTCATGGTATGGTCAGCACAGACACACAAAAAATTGGCCAAATGGGGTGATCAGTAGAAGTACGTGTGGACACAGTCATGGAAGGTTCCGAAGAAGAGTGCAATCTTTCTCTCAGTGCCTTAGTTCGAATGTTCTTTCATGAACTATTTTCAGATTTCTGAGTCCATCCTAACTCTGAGGAGCCAGGCTGGCAGCTGAGGACAGCAATGGTAGAAGACTGCATAGCACTAGGGTAATCTGCATTCTGCTTCCATCACAGTATGCCCTGTGCATTAGAATTTCAGGATTTACACAACAGGGTTAATGAACAGAAAAATAACACCATCAACCTGGGGTTTTGAGAAATGTTCTGAAATCACACAGACTCAGAATTACGTTGGCATCAGGAAACATGGGTCCAAACCCACTTCTTTATTTAGTTAACTGCCTCATAACATAAAAGATATGGGACAGTTTACAGAAAACAAAGCACATTTTAAGGAGTGGTGATATAAATACAAATACAAAATTAGACTTGGGGAAATACAAATTAGTGGGACAGGTCAAGCCAGGGTGACCAAGCAGAACACATGAGTTAGATCAACCAAGGAATGCTGACCCTCCCAGTTGCAGTCGTTTGTCTGTACTTGGCCATATGCAAATTTAGCTAAACATTAAGTCTTTGAAGGTCAGGATGTGAATGACATGCACAACACAGTGGAGACCCAGCTTGCAGGTCAGAAAATTGCTCAGGGGCCTTTATTTGACTTAAAGCTTAATATGAGCTACGCATGGGGCCTGGCTGTGAGAATGGGGAGGGCTGCAGGCAGTGATCACATGCCCCACCAAGGAGGAGAACACCGGCTCACACGTAGGGCCGGTTGTGCGCTCTCATGGCAAGCCAACATGTTAGAATATGATACCACATGGCACTGGGCAGTGTGGGCAGTGTGGGGCCCTCCAGAGGCTCACGAGGTCTATTGAACCTGTGAGACAAATCACATCACTATCAGGCAATATGTGCTTGCGGGGGAACCTATTTGGACTTTTGAGCTTGGTTCCAATTATCAGGTGTTTTTAAAAGGACATTGACCAGAAAAGCAGCAGCGATAGGAGTTCTCTGTTGGCATCTAATCCCACAGCAGTGATGCTGCTACAAAAACTCACACGAGGAGAGCTTCATGGCTTCTCAGGCTCTCCTCCAACAGCTGGGGCAGCAGCAGCGATGGCGGTGGTCTGGCGGAGTGCTTCTGGGTTCTAGGTAAAGTATGGCATTCATAGCCACTGGCATCATCCTTCTGGGTGCCCCGAAAGCTGCAGCACTTCGGCCTCTGGCTCCCCCTGGATATTGTCAGAGGACATGCTGCGAAGAGGGAGCTTCTTGTCTTCAGTCTTCTCCATCAGACAGGACCTACACTGAGCAAATGAACATGAAATGCATCAGCCGAGACCCAGCTTCATCACTGCAAGCTTGAGTGTGGTGAGGCAAGCATGGTTTTTGAGGCAGCTGGAATTAGGGTTGGATCCTGGGACTGTCCTCCAATAGGGTACTTCCCCTCAATGAGCCCTGAGACAGGGACCCAGGCCCATGCCTCACTCTCTAAAGCAGGGGTTTGAATCCCTAACTCAAGAGTTATAAGCTATGAATGAGCTCATGAAAATAAGTTTCTGGCTGAGTACTCTCCATGGTATGTTCTCACCACCCTTCCTCGCAGGCAAATTAATGCTTTAGCTGGGATCCGGATTCCTCCCTCATCCCTCCCTCTGTCCTGACCTGGTACTTGGTTAGTGGTCCCATCTTCTTTTATCATCGTGTACTTGTCTTCTTTATCTGGCTACTGGGTTCCTCTCTTCCACTTACTGTTTTTTTTTTTTTTTTTTTTGTATCTCTTTCTCTAAAAACTCCTCAAACTGATTATGCCATTGGGCAACAGTTCTGCCTCCCTAATATGGACACACAATTCTTGAAAGTCTCTTTGCACCTCCACCAGTCGCTCCATAAGTAGCACTGATCTGATCTTCCCTCACCTACTGATATAGGCTCACTGCCACTACTCGTCATGCCTCTGTAGGTTTCATCTTGTTGAAGGCATTTGAAGGTCATTTTCCCCAGTCTTAATATGATCTCTGAGGTGCTTTGTCCTCTTGTTTTTTTTTTTTTTTTTCTCTTCACAGTATCATTCCTGTATTATTATTGGGAACTTTGACTTAGGCTTTCCATGCTACTTCTTCCCTGCACTTCCCAAATATAGGCCATGGGTAGGAGTTGGCCAGGAGTTGGCCAACGTTTTGTTAAAGGGCCAGGTATAACAATCTTTGCAGGGCTACTTGAGCTCTCTTGCAATTACTCAATGCTGCTATGATAGCATGAGGCAGCCATGGTGAATACATCAGCCAATGAATTGGCTGGGAATCAATAAAATTTGCTTATAAAATTGGAAGTGGGCCCAATTTGGCTATGGGCCCTGTGGCCTGTGGTATATAGTGGAAGAAAATGAAAAGAGGCAGACATATTAGACTTTTCTGACTGGCTGGTCGAATTCCTTCACCTCTCTGCTCCCTATTATCCTTATCTGTGAAAGGGAAATAATGATAATGGTGATGAAGGTAATGGTACTTACCTCACCGTGTTGTTCTTAGGGGAAGTGAGATAATGTGCAGTGCCCTAGGCCTTAGTTCAGTGAACGTTAGTTGTTCTTTCTTTCCCCTCTCCTCTCTCTTTTGTTTTCTCTCACTGCTCTCAAAATACCTGTATTCTCTCCTGTCTTCTCTCATTTCATTCAAGATCATGTCTCAAGCCTTACTTCTATCTCCATGTCTGACCTTTCTTCTGAGTTACAGAAGAATATTCTGTATATTTCAATTTGGACACCGTGGTGAACACCTGTAATCCCACAGCATTCTGTGGAAAGCTGAGGCAGGAAGACTGGAAGTTTGAGCCCAGCCTGGGCAATTTATTAGTTTAGTTTCTAAATAAAATTTAAGGAGCTCTGAAGGGGCTGGGCAGTAGCTCATTGTGTAAGTTCTGGGGCCAATGTCCAGTATCACAAAACAAAATGTCATACACATTTGAAGACAATCAGTAGTTCTGCTCTATGTGTGTCTACAGCTCTTCATGTTCAAGAGAGAGCATCATTTAACTAAATATGGCTTCTGGCTTCTTTATGCCATACAAATCTTTGGTATTGCTTTCCTTCTGGAAGAGACTGGGACAGACTTCTCTTTTAGCTGTCTCTGCCCTGCTACTGCCACCCCGTCTCCTTTCATGGCCACCATTCCTGTTAGAGTACTTACTACTCACACCTTATCTTTTTGAATATTGTGTCTATATCTCTGGGTTCTCTTCATAAACCTATTGTGCTCACTGATAGGTTTTATAGGCAGCAGTGATGGTGGTGGCGATGGCAGCAGCACAGCGGAGAAGCAGAAATAAAGGAGTGGGGTAGTCTTTATTAACTCTCAAGACACGGAGAGGATGGAGGGCAGGGAGATGGGCAGATCCTGGGGCCTGAGCCAGGGAGGATGAGACTTTGTAGACTTCTGTTAGGTGTGGAGTTTGAGGGGCAAGTTTAGTGACACACAAGGAACTGGCTGGAGGCTCTCTTGTGTGGGTAGGAAAGGTAAAAGGAAGTTGTATCCAGGGCTGGAGTGGGGAAACAGGAAGAAATGGTCGTTGGGATAAGTTGTTGCTTTGGGGATTTGGCCATGTTGGATCAGGACCATGATAATTTAGCAGTCTGCACTTGGGCCATAACCTATCACTCATGGTGCCAAGTTACCCTTTCTTAAGCAGAGAGGACTCATGCCATTCTCCAGCCTGTAATGTTATTGAAGCTCTTCCGTCCTCATCAAAAAATTTACCTGGCCTTCAAAATCCTATATGGTCAACACTGAAAGCCCTGAACCCCAAATCCAATGTGTTTGCTAAGCCTTTTCTGGAGTCACTAAGTCTTTCTTTTCGGCAGCCTTTCCCTTGCCTGGATCCCCCACCCCCACCCCTAAGTGATCTCATTCACCATCATGTCTGCACTCCATCTCCATTCTTATCCAGCTCCTAGAAGCCAGGCCTGATATTTAAAACTGCTGTGGCCAGACACATGGCCGTTAGCTCTCTTGGAGGCTCTGTGCCTCATCCTAGTCTAGGACTTTGTTTACCTCCTGGAATGCACTTTCCTGCACACTTCTGGGAAGTGTTGTTTGTGCTCTCTCTCCCTCTTGATTAAAAATCCCCAGAGAGATTCGACAAACATTTCACTTAGTCCCAGCACTATGTCTGCCGGGGCCATGAGCTTGCCTGGAGGGTGCAGAGGCCTTTGGCCTGCTCACCTCTGGACAGACCTGGAAGCTCTCCACCTCCTCCATGGGCAGAGTCTGTGTTCGAAACAGCCAATGCGGAGGAACCAGTTTCACTTTCCAGGGCTCTGGTTGGGAGTGAGCCATCCATGCTTTTGACTTTGGTTTCTGAATGTGCTTGTCTAGGTAAGAGTGTGTTTCCAGGTGAGTGTGCCGCAGGTATGAGGGGGATTGAGTGTATGTATGTGGGGAGCTGTGGGTGTGATTACATTGATGTAAATGTGTGGGGGTGCTATGCTGGTGTGTATCGAACGTACGTGCACTGTATGCATATAGAGTGCTTGTGTGTTAATAAGCTAAGGGAGGAGACCTAGGTGTGTGTGTGTGTGTGTGTTGTTGGGTGTGTTGGGTACATACGAGAGCAATAAAGAAAGTAGGCATGTGTGTAGGGTGTGAATGTTTTGTTGGGTGTATAGTATTAGACATCCTGTTGTAAAAGAACAGAAAAGAATCCTTACCCAACTTTCCCTGAGAGCTTGTGCTTGGGAAAAGCCTAAGTAGAAAATCAGCAAATAGTTTTCTGAAAATCAGCAAATGTATCAGCAAACACAGTTAAGTGATAAAATGAAGGGACAAATGTCATGAGTGGGACCCAGTCAGGGTCTAGAAATGAACCACTCTTAAGCATCTGGGCAGCCTTTGAGGTTCAGTTGCCTGGCTGCTATCATTTCCAGAGAACTTGGAAGTGGGGGGGCTGCTCTGTCCACGCCAGAACAGGAACGAGCCCTCCTTATGTCAGAGACTGAGCAGGGTAGGGCCTACGCACCTCAGCTTTCTGAATCCTTGAAGGACATAATGCACAGTGACATCAGCTCTGAACTGAGGAATTCACATTCTCTCCTTTGCACCCACTCTGAGAATGGAAGAACTGGCAAAGCCAGTTACAACCTTCCCATAAATCATAAATATGACTTGCGATTATGTCCTGGCTGAAGGTCACAGAATTTAAGGGAACTGCCACTGCCACTAGCTGTTTGTGAGCAGTGGTTTTCAGCACTGGGGTTTTGCATTCACAAAAAGCCTTACAAACGAATTCAATGCATAGAACTACCAAAAGTGTAGCTGTTCTGGGAAACTGGAAGAGGGTGGTAGGGAGGAGGAGGCTGCCGGAGTGCTGGCCTTCACTGTGCCCTGACCCTGTCCTCCTGGCCCTGCCACTTGGAAACTTCCCTTCCATGACCACCAAAGGTCTCATTGCAAAAGGCAGTAAATGAATTGTCCAAGTTCACACGTGCTTTGGGGGCACTGCCCCATAAACGAGCTGCTTCTTGAATGGCAGATCTCAGCCATGTTGTCACTCTGGGCCAGCCCTGAGACCCTGCAGGAGGGGCAGGGGGAGGCTGGATCAGCAGGAGAGCTGGCTTTGGGATCTTCCCCAACATGGAGATTGGGGAGCAAAAGAGTTAAGGTGCTGTTTGCAGGACCGTGTTCAATGAAGACTGCAGTGGCTCTTCCAACTTCTAATACTGGGCTGAGCCCGAGCAGAGATCTGGCCTTCTGGGGGAGCACACACTGTCACTCCTATTGAAAAACCTTAATGCCACATGCACTGCTCCAGGAATTGATAATAATGGTTCAAGGTATTTCCTTGGAGGGGTCCCCCCTTCTTCTCCAAGCCAGTGTTCTGCACTGTGACCAAGGTTTAACCATGTGCCGTTTGCTTTCCCCAGCCACTGTTTTAAACAGATAATAATTTACTTAATCTGAGCAGCATCCTTAGGAGGCAGGGATTATTATTAATCACATCATGTCCACTTAAATTTGGAAATCAAAGCACGGAGAGGTTAAGTAACTTGCCCCTCGGGTCACATAGCTAGAAAAGAACTGAACTGGATTCAGATCAGTGGCTCTTTGAAACTTGACCCACAGTCCTTACCGATGAGCTGTTGGACATCTGTTGGCAGAAGGAGTAAAGCAAGGATCCTCACCCTGGCCATGGGTCTCAGCTTCTCAACTGGTGGCACTACCCATAGTCACCATCTGTACACACAGATTCAGTCATGTCAAAGTGCACTCCTGCCCACATCTGCATGCGTACTATCTGGCTAAGTATAAGTTAATGGCTTCTTATTGTCCCTCGAGCAATAGCTAACATCCTCAAGGGGTACCTCAAGGCTCTGGCAGATTCAGCTTCTATCTACCACAGGGCCTAACCTTCTCTAACATTTTCCCTCTGCTCTTCTGTCTCCCTGCTTCAGGACCTACAGCCAAGACATTTGCCTATAGATCTTTCAGTCCTACTCTTCCTTGCATGTTCAGCCTGATGTTATCACCTTCTGGGTCTCTTTTGGTATTGAATGCTCATACTGCTTGATGCTTTTTTCTTCCTGGCCCTCACCTGACTTGTAGTTACACTGCTTTGAGGGCAAATGTTTGGCTGAGGTCTGTTATTCTCACCTGACAGTGAACCCCCTGAGAGCCCTCATTTGTCTTGACACCCCCAGGGCCTTACACATTAGCTGACCTATGTCAGTCAAACAGCATACAAATGAGGTGACAGTCTTTGCTTTGAACTTTCATAATGCACAGTATGAGTTGACCCCCTCCATTACTAACTTCAAGAACATCAAGCATTCTTAAATTAGGTTTTGGTTCAGTGTACTCACCTCAGACCACACGTTTAATAACAGCACTTGATGTTCATGGGAATTACATCATTCACAGTCTTTTCCTGCCTTCCTTCTCTTTGGTCCTCCTAACAAAGGCACACAGTACTACCCTCCCTTTTAGAGTTGGGAATACTGAAGCTCGCAGTGCGGTGCAGCCCGCCCAGGGTTACCTAGCTAAGAGTGGGAGCTCAGAGTGGCTCCTAGAGATTCCGTTGTCCCATGGCTTTCCTCATCACCTACCAGGCTCTCCATGGAGTGCTGCTCTTTACTCTGAGTTCTGAAAGAGACATTCTCCCATATAAAGTACAAGCATGATTTCCTTCTTCCAATTCAGCAATGACCTTTGCTTCCACATCTCCTAATCAAAAGGGAGTGCCTGGCTGTACCTGAGGGACGGTCCCAGCCTAACTTGGGAAGAGAAAATGGTAATCAAAATAACTGAAGCTCCAATTGTCATTCCCTGGGGACACTGTCCATCTCTAATTCAGAGTTGTAAGGGCCTCACTAGTACTATCTTCTGGACACAATCTCTGTTGAAAATATATTACAATTATTTTCCCCTTTGGCAGGTCATGAACTGCTTGCAAGGCTGGGACACACAGCTTGGCAGATGAAAGCCAGCAAGCCATGGTCTGTTGACTTCTGGATCTTTGAGGCTGGCCCAAGCACATGTGTTAGCTGCATGTAGTGTGTGTGAGGAAGATGGGGTAGGGACACTGCTAAGTGGACCTGGGGGCAGGGGCTGGCCATCCTTGTGTGCCCAAGCTGGGCAAGTACAGGAGGAAGCAAATGAGAAGGGCCATTCTGGAAGGTTCTGCTCTGCTTGCTCCCACACAGCCTGGTGCACACCCCTCCAGGCATGCAAAGGCATGAACAGCTGCTGGAGAACTTTCCATCATTTCTTTTTGCCAAAAGTGTTTCTTTCCCCATCAGGAATTCTCCTCAGTGGGTTCTGGTTTCTCTAGTTCCAAACTAAAGGGAAACCTTTTCATTCTGGATGGCCAGCAGGATCATTCATGGGGTGTCAGAGGTGGGAAGTTTGCAGAGCATCTCTGGCCTCTGTGAAGAAAGTGGTTCTCAGAGGAGAAACACTTGTTCCAGGTTCTCCTGGCTGGTCCAGCACAGCACTGACTACAGCCCACACTTTCAGAATCCCTAGTTGGGGTACAAGCCAGCTGCTTGCCTATTCTGTCTTGGCTTGTGGCTGTTTGTCCCAGCCTCCCTGGCCACCCTGCCAGGCAGGACTTGTGTGCACTCACCTGGTCCCCATGGGACATCCTGGGTGGGAACTGCAACACACTGCTGCCAGCTGGTGCCAGGTTCATGGCTGCGTGTGGCACATGCATCCCTCCTCTGCTCACGGCCAAGCTACAAGTCCAGTTTGTCAGGAGATACTTCGATGTTGAAGGTATACCAGAAGACCCAGAAGAGCAGGCTGAAAGCCAAGAACAGGGCCCCTGTATAGACCAAGAAATCCCAGTAATTCAGTGTGGCAAAGATGCCCACCAGCAAAAGGATCAGACCCACAATGTCACACAGGAGACCAAGGACCAGGATGAGCACAAAGCGACCAGGATGGCATCTTTCACAGGGCCTGCCCAGGAGCATTGCCTGGGAGCAGCAGGAGGAGTCCAGTTGCACTCCCAAGGCTGATTTGCATGTGAGGTGGCAGTGCTGCCTGCTGCTGCCTTCTCTCCCTCTGGGTGTGGGCAAATGATTGAGCCAGCGTGTCTTGGAGCCACAAGGAAGTACACGTGGGTCCACCTTTATGAGTCTGGCAGCCAGTGGGGCAGGATACCTCTTAACTGTTTAATGACTCAGGAATGAACTCACCCAAAACAATCTGACATCACTGATGATTGGGCGGGTCCTGGCTAGAACCAGCCTGCCTAAGTGGCAGAGGCATCAGGGTGCCCTTGGATAAGTTGGACAATTCAGGGGTCCTGTGGCCCTGAGATGGGGCTGGTTTGCATCTTGTCCTCTGATGTGGGAGCCAGAGAGCGGAGTGTCCTTTTCTGAGACTCTTCAGCTTCATTTAATGGAGCAAACAGGGTTTTCTTCCCTTTGCTTCTTCCCCTCTGTCTTCTTGGTGTATAAAGGAGGTTTTATGTAAAGGGCATAGACAAATGTTGTGGACATTAGTTGACCTTGAAATGATGCTCTAAGAATTGATTGACACCAGCCAAAGAAGATGCGTTTGTTCTGCAGAGCCTCCCTTTTGAGGACTGAAGGAGCAGAGCATCCTACAGTGATGGACAGACAGAGAATAGATGCAGGTATAGATAATGTCCAAGTCAACAAGTTTAGGTGAACAGGTAGGGGACCACAGTGAGAGAAGGGACCTTTAGTTTCTATCAGCACTGAACTCTGTGTTGACCAAGAGGCAGCTTCCAGAGAAGAGTAAAGGGATGGTATGTGGCCTGTTGATTTTGTGTATTCTATATGGAGTGATTTGAGGTTATCTTTATAACTTGTATTGAGTTTTACCCACATGTTCTTCCAGAGACAGCATGTACTTCTGGGGAGTTACTTACAAAATGGGTGACCTACCACCATGGCCACTCACAGGCCATATAGAGTGAGTGTCTTAGTTACTTTTCTCTCCTTGCTGGGACAAATACTCGACACACAAAATGAAGGAAGGAAAGATTTATTTAGCTCACAGTTGCTGGAGGTTTCAGTCCATATTCGGTTGGCTCCAAGGCTGAGTGGCACATGGCAGAGAGCAGCAGTTCATGGTGACAGAACAGCAACAATGGCGACAGAGGCAGCAGAACAACCACGTGAGCAGAGAGCAACAACGTGCGTCTGTCTCTCTGTCTCTCTTTATATTACATTCAGTGTCTCTGACTCAGCCTATCCACCTTAGGCTACACCCATAAACCCAGAAGGACTCAACCCATAATCCCATCAGTACTAAATCACATAATGCCAGTGGATCATGAGGCAAGTCTCAAACTCTAGAAGTCCCAGACCCATGACTGCATGAGGCTTTGGGGTGACAATTAGATATAAACCATAACATTCCGCCCCTGGATCCCCAAAGTCTTATGTACATTCCTTTGTGCAAAAGACATTTTAGACTATCTCAAAATGTTGCCAAAGTCCCAGCAGTTTCAGCATTGCTGAAAAGTCCAAATCCCAAGTCTCCTCCAAGATCCAAATCAAACTCTCAACTGTGAGCCCCTATACAATAGAAAAGTTAAAGATATCCAACATTCAAAGGCATAAAATAAACATTACCATTCAAAAAGTTGCAAACAGCTGGGTAATACAAAACGCAGGTACCAACACAAGTCCAAAATCCAGCAGGACAAACATTAAATCCCATATTTCCAACTGGAGCATCCAAAACAGTCTGCACTGAGTTATGGGCTCCATTCAGTTCCATCCCTAAGGCACTCTTGGTGGCAGTTTCCATGGCTTTTCTCTTAGGCTGGCTTTGCTCCCTTTTTTGCATGATCTATGTTCCTGGCTTTTCCAAACTTCTGGGGTTTCCACTGAACAGGCTTCTCGCACACAGCTTTACACACTGCCCTCTCAGGGGTGCACTGCCTGGCCTCCCAGACCTTCTGCAATCTAGGTGGAAGCCTTCCTAACCTCAGAACTCTTGCATTCTCAATGTACCTAAAACAACTGCCACATGGGTAATGCCAAGGTCTGCTGCCAGCTGAAGCGGTAGCCAGGTTTCCTTCTCTCTTGGCTGTAGAGGTGGAGTGCCTGGATTGATGAACACTATGAACTTGATTCAGAAGAACAAATTATCCATGCTGGAGCCATTTTGGAACCTGATTTGGCCCCTGCTGCCATTCTGGTACTTGGATCTCTGCATCTTTCTTCTTAAGGCATACCCTCTCTCCTTTGCAATTCTGGGGCTGCAAAGGGTGGAGGGCTGCAGTCTCTTGTGATGCTCTCAGGCCATCCTTTTGATTCTTTGGATCCTTCCCAGCAATGGAGATCATTTTAGCTCCATCTTTGCGGTCCACAGCTTTCCTGATGGTTCCTTTCTGGCCAAACTCACAGTATTTTAAATCATCCTTCTTGGCTCTTTGCTCTTGATTTTCAGCATAAATCTGGCTAAAAGTCACCAATAACAACCATGCCACCACCCCAACAGTTTGTTGCTTTGAAATACCTCTTGAAACATTAATCAGTCTGCCATGCTTAATCTCAGTCTTAGGCAAAGTCTCTGGGCACAAGCAAAATTCTGACAGACTTTCAGCCAATCCATACCACAAATCATCTTGAGTCCAATAACCAATGTTATCCTTTTTCCCAGCAGAAACCTCCTCAGCCTGGTCTTTACAGGCAGGCCTTCTGTCAGTCTTCTGGTCTGAGTTCTGACCAGAAATCTCCCCTACACAACAGCTGAAGCTTTTCCAGCGCTTCCCTGTAGGCATCATCTCTGTACCTTTCCTATCTCTTCCCATAAGCCATTCCCAAAAGCTTGTAATCCATATAATCAGGTTAGTCACAGCAATGACCTCACTTCTCTGGTACCAAATTCTGTCTTAGTTACTTTTTACTCATTGCTGGGACAAATACTGAACACTCAAAATGAAGGAAGGAAAGGTTTACTTAGCTCACAGTTACTGGAGGCTTCAGTCTATACTTGGCTTGGCCCAAAGCTGAGTGGAACAGGGCAGAGAGCATCCAGTTCATGGTGACAGAACAGCAACAATGGCAACAGAGGCAGCGAAACAACCATGTGAGCAGAGAGCAACAATGTGTGTCTGTCTGTCTCTCTTTATGTCGCATTCAGGCTCTCTGCCTTAACCTATATGCCTTAGGCCACATCCATAATCCCAGAAGTACTCAACCCATAATCCCATCAGTATTAAGACACATAATCCCAGTGGATCATGAGGCAAGTCTCAAACTCTAGAAGTCCCTGCCCCTTGATTGCATGAGGCTTTGGGGTGACAACTAGACATAAAGCATAATAGTGAGCATCATGGAGAAAAATGTGCTGATGACCCTCAACCTTCTTGGCTGTGCTGCACAGGTGATCCCTGGGAAAAACCTCCAAGAAGATACCAGACCTCTCTGGGCCTCAGTTTCTCTACATAACTGAAGGAAACATTCTCCCCTCTCTCTTTCACATTTCCCAAAGCAAAAAAACAAATGTAATTTCTCTCCTGTAAAATAGAGCCAAGATGAGAAGCTTCCAGAGAAGGTGCTGGAGAAGGTTAGGGGAGGGAAATGATATACACAGCCAGAGTTTTAGGATCTGAAGCATCATGAAATCATGAAATTTGACCCAATCCAGGTAGCCAGTCAGAAATATCTCTGAATAGGAAGTGCTGAGACTGTGGTCAGCCTCCTACCCAGTGTTTGTGGCCTTTCCCAGGACCCTCAGAAGCGTTCAGGCTCCTGTATGGGAAGGAATACCTCCCACTGCTAGAGAGGCCATGAGAATTTGAATCTATAGTCCCAGCTTCCACTAGGAGAGAGTTTGTTGGAGAGAGCAGTTGATGAACAGCAGTGGTCTCTCCTCAGGGCAAGTGGGGCACCACTAATGTGGCTGAAAAGGCCCAGATATGTCTCAAGCTGGCCTCATAAAGGTGCTGAGGTACCTTTCAGAGTCCTGTGTGCTTTGTGCATGCATACGTGTGTCTTAGTGTAAGGTATGTGTAGTCTAAGGTGGACAAAAATTTTAGCACTTTAGAATTTTGTGCCCTGGGAAATCCCTTAGTCCTGGTCAGCTAGATCATTGGTCAGTGAAGTATTTTCTGTCATGCTGGGCCATAGAAAAGCTGGTCATAAGAAATTATCTCTATCCACACTTTAGGGTGAATTCATTCAGCATTACAGACTGAACATCCCAGGGGAAAAATGGGTCAGGCTCTGAGTCTCCTCAAGGGTTTTAGTAGCACAGCAGCCCCTCCATACTCCCAAGAGACTTCTTTGTGTCAAGACCCTCTTCCTCTCACACACAGCAAGCCCACAGTGCTCAAGTCCAGTATCCTAAGTGGTGTGGCATCTACATGGAACCTATGAGCATTCTCCTGTGTATAAAATCTTCTCAGTTACAGTGCTTATAGTATCCAATGCAATATAAGTTTTAGTTGTTGTATTGTTATACTGTCTTGTTTTTAGAATAATGATAAGAAAGCTCATACATATTCAGCACAGACATAATTCATTTTAGTTATCTTGGATCTGATGTTGATAGAACTCATGGATGTTGACTCCGCAGTTATAGGGTGCTAAACTGTATTTCTTCCTTTTTCTATGGGTGTCTCTGTTTCTGTCTCTGTCATATGCATATATGCAAACATACTGTGTCTCTTTCTCTGTTTCTGTTTCTGTCTCTCTCTTTCAGTTGAAAAACTATAATATATTCACAAGCAATAAGGAACAAAACCTAGATTAACTGCTTCAGTTTCTGGAGCTTAGCTCCTTGGTACACATCCTCCAGACTGTAGACATCTCTTTTTCCCTGCAGAAGCAGGTTGAATTGCCTACTCTGTCCCACAGTTGGTGCAACACATGGCCATTCTTAGGCGTCTCTAACTCCAAACAGACCGGCACAAGCAGCCTGCCGTGGTGTGCTATGCTGGGCAGCTATCTTGCTGCTCATCCTGCAGTGGCCTCTCCTGTGTGTGGATCCAGCCTAGGTATTTGCACAGCTGGGGTATTTGAGGACAAGCCAGGCGAGTGGGAGTTGAGCCTTGGCATGGCAGAGGATGAAAAGAGGAGGTGAACTAGAGAGTGTGGAAGGAAAGGGCTCAACATGTGGAGGATGGGAAACTTGGGGGTCATCAGAGCCAGCTTGCTAGCAAGAAACAATCATCCAGCCTGAGAAGGCTGTGCCCCATTTTAGCAAGAAGGCTCTGTCCCCCTCTTCACACAGCAATTCTCCCCAGTGTACTCACCTGCTGTAACCAAGAGCCACAGTTGGAAAGAGCCAGGTAGCTTTTCCAGGGCTGCTGATGTAGACCACCTCACACCTGGTGGCTTGAGCCAAAGATATGTATTCTCCCTGGCTCTGGAGGATGAGTTTGAGGAGGAGATGTAGGCCGTGAAGGAGAAGCTGTTCCCATTTCTCTTAATTTCTGGGAGCTCACTGGCAATCCTTGGTGCTCCTTGGCTTCAGGAGGCCTCGCTCTGGCCTGCTATGCTTTATTTGGCACTCTCCCTCTGCTGAATTTCCTCTTTCTCATGAGAATGCCAGTCATGTTGGAGCATGTCCTTTCTGGTATGACTTCATCTTAACTCAATATGTCTACAAAGACTTTTGGAATTGGTCACCTGGGTCACCGGAGTTAGAACGTCAGTGTTAGGAGTTCTACAACACTCAGATAATGTCCTACTAACTCACTAAAATATTTGTTCTCTTGGGCATACTTTGATTTTTAGCTTTCTGATAAATGGAACATTTTGAATGTCAAACCACGTCTTCAGTAACACCCGCAGATGCACAACTGCATCCCATTCAATGGGCCCCTACTACCACGTACTAGGAAGAACATGCCAGGCCCCAGGACCCTGCAGCATGGGAAGAGGCGAGGCTCCTCCTACCTGGCTTCTAGGGGCCTGTTCCCTCTATCACCAGACCAGGGAGTTCATGCCCCTTTCCCCAAGGGCTGCCATACACTGAAAACTTGAGCTGGGGGGAGGCTTAAATTAAATGAATATTATTGAGCATCTGTTATATGCCAGGCAGTAGAGAACAAGAACAAACACAGAACACAACACCACAGAAGTTAATATTCAATAGGGCAGACAACCAATATTTAAGTAATGCATGAATGATATAATTTTAGATGATGGTATGTGTAATGAGAAAAATATGGAAACAGAAAAATGTGGGCAATAGCCTCTTACGGGCCATGCAGGAAGCTTCTTTCTGTGCTGGGAGTGTAGTGTGCAGGGTGTAGTTGGGTGCCCAGCCCCTGGCTTGTCCCCTGGTTTGGTCGCTTGAGGCCTCTTTGTTCCCTTGTATCTCTGGGATGTGGGGCTGTAGCCACCCCTGGCTCAGAAAGTGTTATCCTTCCCTGGCTGTTTCATCCTGCCAACAGAGACCTTGTCAAAGTCATCATCACCTGTCATCTCCCTGTGATGTCACAGGATGTTGGCTTCTCTGTGACCTGGTCCTAAAGGGCTGGGTGGGGTGGGGAGGGTGGGCCATCTGGGCACTCAGCTGATGCAGTGTCATTGCTCCCAGGCCTGACTTCATGAGTGGCCAAGGCCCCATTGCTTTCTGGGTGACAGGACTCAGGCGCTGGGCAGGAGGGCCATGGGTCCTGCTCCTTCAGCCTCCCTGCCTTTAAATAGGGCAGGGTCTTGCTGGGTGTCTGGCAGCACCTCACTCTGGCTGTGTGATCTTGGGCAAGTTATCTTATCCCCTCTGTACCTCTCTTCCCTCAATTTCACAGGGCTATTGTGAAAATTAAATGTGTACTGAGTGTAGGGCACTTGGAGCCTACACACTGCATGGGAACAAAAATCACTGCTGCAATGGTCACTGCTACCTCTGCATTCCTTCTGCCATGCTGCTTCCAGTGGGAAGGCCCAGGTTAGGAGCCCCTCTGGGACGCCGCACCATGACTCCCCTCTCTATCAACCTCAGCTTGACTTGGTTGCTGCTCCTTTGCCCCAGCCCCCTCCTCTACATTCGTCAGCTTCGAATCCATTTCTACCACCAACAGGGACGTCTTGTTCACCTCAGCTGCTTCGCCTTCCCTACTCTGTAATCCAGGGTTTGTCACCTAAGTGTGTACCGATCTGTGGGTTGCCGGGGCTTGACCGGCTTTGATGGTTTATCACAGAACACCAGCACACTCATTTGTTTATATCGTATTACTTTGTTCTTTTTGCACTAAGAGGATTTTTCATTTTTATTACTTATTTTTACTACCAGTGAGAAATTAGTATGACTTAATAACAGTATGATGTATACTAAAAAAAATAATGTAATTAAAATAGACTGGGCTCTTGGTATTAGACCATATAGTAAATGTTTCAGGCTTTATGAGCCGCACAGCTATCCAACTCTGCATTTTAGCCATAGGGGACACGGAAACAAATGATGTGAATCTGTGTGCCAATCACACTTTATCAGTATAGCCAAGCAGAAGGAACTAAATACTGTTGCTTACTGGAGCTGTGCGCATGATGGCTGCTCTTTCAAATGATCACAGTAACACTAATCAGAGGTGTGGCCCTGGAACTCAGAACACAGACAGCATTAAAGTTGATTTGGGGTCCCTCCCAAGATCTACAAAGGTTATCTGGTATGTAGGCACACTGGTATGACTACCTAGTGTGAATTCTTAGCCACAGGTAAGATGGAAATTAGACAAAGGCTGGTTCCTCCCCCTGCTGAGGACCATTATTACTGTCCATCTGCCTTCTCAGGGCCATGTACAGGAGCAGGTGCCTGAACAGGACCAGTCAGTTCTCAACTCAGACAGGAACCACAGATTGGTAGAATCTAGTTCTGTAGTGTGTGTGTGTGTGTGTATGTGTGTTACCGGGGACTGATTCTGGCCTACATCCCCAGGATCATGGAGCTACATCCCTAGCTCTCATCCTTTTTTTTTTTTTTTGTCTTTTTGAGACAGGGTCTCGCAATGCAGTTCAGGCTGGCCTTGAGCTCACTTTTGTAGCCCAGGCTGGTCTCGAACTCACACCAATCCTCCTGCCTCAGCCTCCCGAGTGCTGGGATTACAGGTATGAGCCACCACGCCCGGCTCACATCCTTTTTTTAAAAAAGTTTTTGAGACAAAGTCTCTCTCAGTCACTAAGTTCACCAGGTTGGACTAGAATACTCTATCCTCATGACGTGAGGGTCCAGAAGGCTGAGATTACTAGCATTACCCACCCACGAGCTCTTTTAGAGTTAGTGGCCCTGGACTTAAAATACCAGTGACTGTCAGCCATCAGCCTCTGAAGTGTTAGCAGCCCTCTCTGCCCTGGCGGCAAGCGGCTCCTGACAGGTCTCAGACTCTCTTTTGGCCCTCTGATAGATATGGTGGCCCCTGGCAATTACTTGTTGCTCTCTGTTGCCTTCTGGCTGCCAGCGGTCTTCACTGTATCCAGCCCGGTGCCAGCCACTCCTGCAGACACCAGTGGCCCTTGATGCTATTAGCTCAGCAGGCATGGCTTGAGGCAGAGGTCACCAATACATAGGCCTATGCCATCCAGGAGGCACTTCCTGAAAACTCAGGCTGAGGGGCTGTAACACAAAGGGGAGCAGTGTGCCAATCAAGCCAGACTGACTTGTAGGAGGTTGCTGTTGTAAGATAGTTGTGGGCCGGTAGGGAGTCCCTGCTGGATCTGACTGAGGAGGGCTAGAGAGGGCAAAATCAGCCATGGGGGCTGAAGGACAGCCTCATCTCTGACAGACCTGTAACTGAAGCCTGCAGCAGATGAAACAAATATTTCCTGGAGTAGTCCGGGGACCTCTGGTGCTGCTTTGGCTTGACCACAAGGTATGTAGGGTAGCCGTGGAACAAAAGTACCTTTCAGGGCACATCTGGGCCCTCTTCCCTGTCTCAGTAATACTAATCAGAGGTGTGGCCCTGGAACTCATAGCACAGACAGAATCAAAGTTGAAATGGCTAGGCCTTTCAGTGTGAGCCAGTGTGCCAGCTAAAATCTTTCTCCCCATCCATCCCGAGGGTTACAGTGGCAGCATTTGGAAGGACGTTCACTCTGACCAATGGCTCCGATCACGCTTCATTTATTTCATGTTTTTCCCAGGTTTGGCGCTAGGGTCAGTATTTTTTAGAAATAATACATTCATTCTTGGAGAACCTCAAACATCTTTAGGGCTCCAAATTCTCCCTCTGTTAGTCTACTGGGAGGGTTTGAGAGCATCTTCTAGTGTGTGCTGCCTGGGCCTCTGGAGTCCATGCTCGGGGCACCTCCCTGCTTCTCAGCTACCCACAATCTTCTCTAATTCTCCACTGGGCGGATCCAAGACATCACGGATCTCACCTCGACCGCAGAAGCACTCCCCAGGACGCCTGTCTCTTGTTCATCGCCGTCGTCTCCAGCAGGCCGATGCCCTTGCCCCTTATTTCTCAGAGAATGGCATTTCCAAGAATTCAGTCACACTTGAATGCACAGCGAGCATCCGCCCTCAGTCAGCATCGTGTCAGCTTTCCAGCAACTTGCTCAGAGTGGAGAGCAGTGAAGAGGGTTGCTGGGGGTCGCCCACAGTCCAAGCGACAGGCACACGAGATCCTGTTCTCACTGGCTGGTGTGCGTCAGATGCAAGCACCACTCTACCTCTTTCTCCTGTTCCTGTCTTTGCGCTGCTTCTCTTCCTAATATCTTTGGATAGTGCAGCTCTCTCTGATTTGCATTAATAAAAAGAATTTTAACTAAATGACTTATTTTAATCATGGTAAAACATACATAAATGTAAATTTATGCTTTGAATCATTTTCGGGTGTATGGTGCAGGGGTATTCTTGAGCACCCAGTACCACCACCACCATCTATCTCCACAGCTATTCTGTGGTCTTCAAAGAAACTTTGTACTCGTTAGACATTAATTTCCTGCATTCCCTCTCCCCAGCCCCTGGAGCCACCATTTTAGTTTCTGACTACTCCAGATATCACATGGAAATTAAATCATGCAACATCTATCCCTCAGTGACTGGCTTATTTCACTCAGCATAATGTCATCAAGGTCCATCCACGTTGTAGTGTGTGCCAGAATTTCCTTTGTTGTTTTCTTTTTTTTTTTTTGTGATAGGTGAAATGGAACTCAGGACCTTTCTGCTGAGCTACATTTCCAGCTGCGCTCCTTCACCTTTTTTTTTTTTTCAGCCAGGTCTTGCTAACTCTGCAAGTTGGCCAGGCTGGACTTGAACCTACGACTCTCCCGCCTCAGCCTCTTAGAGTGCTGGGATTATAGGGATGTGCCACTCCTGCTGCACAATTTCCTACCTTTTAAAAATTGGGCACTATTCCATTTCATGTGTACGTCTTGTTTATCCATCTATCCATTGATGGGCACTTGAGTTGCTTCCACATTTTGGCTTTTGTAAACAATGCTGATATACACATACATATATATGTTTGCGTCCCTGCCTTCCACCTTGTGCCCTGTAGATCCAGAAACGGAGCTGCTAGATTGTATGGTTTTCTAGCACGTGTGGGAGAGTTCAGTGCTCTTTATCACCTCTACTAGAACATATCTTCTGAATGTTGGTAATAGTTATTCCAGTACTTATCCTAAAATGGAAAGTAGATTTGTCTTGAAGTTCACAGTTTCTTTTATAATAGCCCTGTTACATTTGCTGAAGTAACTTGTTTGGCTCTTTCTTTCTTTTCTCTTCTTTCTTTCTTCCTTTCTTTCTTTCTTTCTTTCTTTCTTTCTTTCTTTCTTTCTTTCTTTCTTTCTTTCTTTCTTTCTTTCTTTCTTTCTTTCCTTCTTTCTTATTGAACTGACTTTCCTTTTAGTTAGGGATGGCTCGGCCTTCTCCTTGGCAGCCTGGTGTTTATTGAATATTTTATAACTCCTGGAATACTCCTAGCATACTGAAAAGATGAGATTGTTTTCCTAAATCCCTTCAATTCTATGCAAAGTCCTTTTGTATCTTCTTTTCTTCTTTTTCTACTGTTTCTGAGAAAGTGATCCCCAATAATTCCCTCCAAAGCAAAACGCCCCCACATGTTATCTTGTAGTTTTCCCTAGCAGAAGAAACTAGTATCTCTACCATTGACTGAGCTCCTAGATTTCCCTCTATTTCTGTTTGGTTTTGTTGATCATTTCTGCTGGCACTCACCTTTTTTTTTTTTAAAGTAATTAATTAATTAGTTAATTAATTAATTGGACAAGATATCCCTTCATAACATGGACTCACAGTGATCCTCCCATCTCAGCCTCCCCAGCTCTGGGATTACAGACATCATCACACCCGCCTGGTCTAGGTCTCCGTGGTCTGCTCAGAGCACATGCGGTGAGACCAGCATGGCATGTAGTGTCAAGAATCGAATCCTGGTCCTGCACTTGCCTAAGCAGACACTTAGACCACTGAGCTAGCTCCTCAGCCTTGGCACTCATATTTGAATTCATGGCTGGGCACCATAGCAACGGTATCAGAGATACAAATCATAAAGTCCTACCCTCAGATATCTGCTGACTTGGTATTAGAATCTATTTTTTTTTTTTTTTTTTGCTACTATTTTCTGTATAGATTGTGAATGCACCAGTTGAAACCAGGTACTAGGGCAGGGGAGATAGCTCAGTAGAATAAGTGCTTGCCTGGCCAGTGCAGGGTCCTGAGTTTAATCCCTGATATTGCAAAAACAAAACAAAATAAAAAGCCAAACCAAGTATAAAGCTTGCATGCACAGGTTGAGACACCACAGGGCTTGGCTGAGGCTGAAGATGATCCCATTCTTTTCCCAGTCAGGCCCAGGCAAAGCCTTCTGAGGCTGAAGGCTTGGACCATTCCCGCTTTGGACTCTTGCTCACTAGGGCTCAATTGTCTTGACTGCTGGTATGCCTTCGAGTATGAAGCTTCTCAGCTTACAAAGGGGCTACCTCCTAGTAAGCCTGCCATAAGTCAAAAATATCCTAAATAGAAAATGCACTTAATACCGTTAATCTATTAAACATTATAAATAGTACCTTACTTTTAATGTGTCCAGAACACTTACATTAACCTATAGTTGAACAAAAGAAACCTATGTTATAATAAGCAGCTGAATGAATTATGTATTTATTGAATACCTGAATCCAAAAAGTACTGACAACATAGCTTACTGCATAGCACCATTGTTTCTTCTGGTGATCTTGGACCACCTGAGAGCTTGGGTTTGCTGTTACTGCCTGCCATTTTGAAAGAGAACTGTACTTCCTATCACTGGCCTGTGAATTTCAACTACAAAATTTCAGGTATGGCTCTCCTGAACGCATTTTTTCCCCTTCACTGTAGAGTCAAAGCATACTAAATCAAACCATTGTAATCTGGGAACCATATGTATAGCAAGCAAGAAAAATATGGTGCTCCTGGGCTTTGGGGAGCTTGAGGGAGACGGGGACGCACAGTCAGCAGTGATGTGAATTACTGTGTCCATATGACAGAGATCAGCAGTCACAGGTAAAGGACCATGATTTTATGAGAATGCGAAAAAGAGGAAAGAATAGTGCATTCTCAAGGCTCTGATCTTGAGCAGAGATGTGAAGGAAAGATGGGAGGTCCTGGGGGAGGGGATGAGGCTGAGGTGAGGCTGGGACAAAGGCAGAGGAGTCAGAAAGACACAATAAGCTCCTTCTGGGAGCATTAGAAAGCTGCTGAATTTATAGGCTTGTTGGATTTCTTTCTCTGAGAAGCATGTGTTCATCTCAGATGCCCATTTCTGGATTGGGTCTTTGAATTTTGAGACCCTAATGGTTTTTAGTTCTTTATAAATTCTACATAAAAGACGTTGGTCTGAATACTTATTAGTTAAAATCTTTTTGAAATTTGTGGGTTGTGTTTTCACTGTTGGCAATTTCTTTTGGCATGAGAAAACTTCTCAGTCAGAGGAGGTCTCAGCTGTTGATTCTTTCAAGTGTTACATGTGCATTTTGATTTTTGTCCATGAACTCTTTGCCTACCTTGATGTCTTCAAGATTTCCTCCAACTTTCTCATCTAGGAGATCTAGTGTTTCTCTTTTTAATATTTATATATGTAATCCATTTTGATTTTAGTTTAGTGCACGGTGTTAGACTTGGGTCAAGTTTTAGTTTTCAGCATGTAAAGAGCCAGTTTTTCCAGCACCTTAAAGAGGCTATCTTTTTTCCAATAAACATGTTTGGCCCTTTTGTCAAAGATAAGGTGGCTCAGTGTGTTTGTATTTGCTTTGGAATCTTCTAAACTGTTCCATTGATCCTCAGGTCTATTTTCTTCTTTTTGCCAATACCATGCTGATTTTATCATGGTAGCTCTGTAGTATAACTTTAAGTCAAGTATTGTAATACCTCCTACCTTATCTTTGTTACCCAGGATTGTCTTTGTAGTTCTAGGTCTTTTCTGGTTCCAGATAAATTTTAGGAATGATTTCTCCAGGTCTGTGAGGTACGTTGATGGTATCCTAATAGGGATTACATTCAATCTGTATAAAAATTCTATTTTTTTCTAAAACTTGCTTCTAAAAAATTAAATAAATAAAACTTGCTCCTTTCTGTTAAAAAAAAAAAAAAGAAAGCTGTTGAAGAGCTTTAGGTGGAAGTAGAGTGGTCCATGTATTTCCAGAAGGCCATCAGCTGTTGAGTGGAGGACAGATAGGAGGAGGGTGTGGAAGGTGCTGTGGCATGCCCTGGGCACAGCGCAGTGGGCCAGGCTGGAGAAATATGACCACAGAGTCTGGAAACAGGTGTATCCACTGGAAAGGCCGCTAGAGGATGCAACCAGTGGAGCAGGGTGACAGATCAAGTATAAGGATGGGTGAGAGGGAAAGGGCCAGTGAGCTGGGTGCTAAAGGGGCCTCCTGACTCGCTTACCATTGGATCTACTCAATAAATTTCAAGGTACATGTTACCCTGTTGTTAGCCACAGACATGACGTTCTACAGCATCTGTCTAGAATGTGTTCACCTTGCATGGCTAAAACTTTATAGAATTTTAATTTACAGAATTATTTTAAAGCTACCATAGGGATTTAAAAATAAGTTGGAGATAGGAACGAAAGAAAGTGTGAGGCACAATCTGAAGTCAGGGACCATCCAACTGGGGTGCATGTCACACAGCATGGTGCCAGCAATTGCACTTCAGGGCCGGCAGGGCATGTGAGGCTGAGGATCATGGGACCTTGTGCTTGCCAGGTAGGTGCTCAGACCACTGAGCTGTCTCCCCACATTCTACTTCTTAATGGCTTTTCCTAATAGTGCCATGCTGGGGATCATGTTTAAAAAAAATTTTCTTTTAAACAACTGGGCCTTTGGGTTAATTTAACATTCACACTAAAGTAGACAGTATCTTCATTTCCCATGAGTCTCCTGTGCCCTTGCCTTCTACTTCTTTGCTAGAATGTTCTGACCCATATTTCCACTTGACCGCTTCCTCCTCTTCACTCAGGTCCCAGTGCAAATGTTCTCTGTCCAGTGCCCACACTGTCAGAGATCACTTACTCCCATTTTTTTTTTCTCCTCAGCCTTTTTCTTGACTTTATAATGTCTACTATTGTCATCCCCACCCACATCACCTTGGTCAATGGAGGATGTCCTTACTTATGGCCTGGCTGCTTTCCCAGGCAGAATGCTCTATAATGGAGGACTTCTTGTCTGTTTTGTTGATGTCCTTCTTCCTGCTGCTCAGAGCAGCACCCAGGAGGTGCTCAATAGCTAATTGTTAGGTGAACAAGTCGAAGAACGCTGCCTTCACAGACTATGAGAAAAGCACTTTGCGCCGCCCAGGCCTTTTTTACTTTTCCCACATTGGACTTCCTTCTCTGGCCATCCCCTTTCCTCCTCCCGAATGGGCAGGTTGTCTGCCTTCTCCACCAGCAGCCTGCCTGGCCACGAGGCAGCCCCACCCACTCCACATGCAGCCTGGACAGTGTCTTTTCTCACACACTGGCTTTCCCAGGATTCGTTCTCATTTCTTTTCATCATTCTGGTGCAGAGAACCAGAAAACAGCTCTTCTAATCTTGACTTTGGCTTGCACCTGCTGCAATTTCTTCAAGTGGTTATTAAGCCAGGCCCAGAGAACAACCACACCCTTTTCTCAGTAGATGGGAGTTGACTGCAGGAGCCTTCTTCAATGGGCCTTTCTTCCCTCTACCCAGTGAATAAACACTAGAAGAGGATGGCTTCTGTTCCAGGATGATTTACTTAAGGCTCCTGAATTTTGGGAGGTTCTTATTTACGTGAACTCTGAGAAAACTTTGCAATGAAAATGTGCACCTGTGAATTAGTGTAGGTCTTGAGACTTAAATAATTGCCAAAATGTTACAGGTCTGAAGGAGCCAGTAGTTGAGCAAATGTTGGACTGCACTGTGGCCTGGTGGTGCATGCTTAGCATCCCAACACTCAGGTGGCTGAGGCACGAGAACCATTAAGAGTTCTGTGCCAGCCTGGGCTACAAAATGAGTTCAAGGCCAACCTGAAATGTGTACCTCCTATCACTGGCCTGGAAATTCCAAGTACAAAATTCCAGGTATGGCTCTTCTGAATGCATTTTTTTTTTTAAATTTTCTTTTCTCTGTCAAGTCAAAGTATACTAAATCAAACCACTGTAAGTTGGGAACCATATGTATAGCAAGCAAGAAAAGTACACATCTGGACTTTGGCAAGCTTGAAGGAGAGGGGAAAGCATACTAAGCAATTCAGAATGTGGCTGCATGTGAAGGCAGCTTTGTATGTATGTATGTATGTATGATTTTCATTTCCACGGATATGTTCTTTATTTGCAAGTGTAAAGCCAAAAATATAACACTGAACTTTTTTCTCACTGAACCTCAAACCTGAAGTAGAAGGGAGGAAAAGGAAACCGTGCTAGATCTATCTGTTGAACACAAAAAGGATGGTTCACAGTTGGGTTTGTTGAGCCTGTAAATTCTTGCCCAGAGTCAAAGAATTTTAAGATGCGAATTAATCATATAATTTTAGAGGCGGCAAATATCCAAGTGGTCATTTCTGACCTTTATTTCTTGTTGAGGGCTCTAACTCTCTGTCACTCAGATAAACATTCTGTGTATTACGACAAGTAAATGACTGCTAAAAATAGTGCCCCATGATTAGAAAAATTATCACCACTACACCCTGTGCTCTGTATAACTACTAGGAAGACAACAATATGCAGTGTATCAAATATGGGGAGTGTACTACTAATGTGTTTTGAAACTGTCACATTGTTATTTCTTATTAAAAGTAATTAAAACTGATAATAAAGAAGAAGGTAGATCCTCGCAGGAAGCCCTTTGTGAAATGGGGGAGTGCAGGCACATGAAGAGCCTGCCAATGCCTTGTGACAGAGAAAGGATCTGGACCCAGGCAACCGCAGGCAGGCTTTCAAATGTGGTAATTCAGTTAAGAGGAGGTGATGTGGTGGGGTGTAACCCCACCTGATTGGTGTTCTTCTGGGAAAATGACGCTAGGACACAGACCTACATAGAGACGGGGCCACATGAGCGTGGAGGGGAGGCAATGACACGTACAAACCAAACAGAAAGAGCTCAGAAGAAATCAAACGACGAGAAAACAAATTTTTCCTGTTTCAGCCGCCCAGTCAGTGCTACTTTGCTACAGCGGCCCTAGCAAACTCATACAAGGTCTTGAGACTGGGAGATGATCCTGGATTATCCATGGAAAGCTATAGAAGCGGTCAGTGTAAGAGCTCCCAGTAAACCCTTTACAGGTGATGTAAGACTCAAGACGGCCAGAGTAGGGGATGATGCGGGAAGAGGGTGGACTGGTTGGATTGCTGGTTTGAGATGGAAGGAGGCTATCAACCAAGGAATGCAGGCAGCTTCTACTGGCTGGGAAAAGCAAGGAATGGGTTCTTCTCTGGATCCCCAGAAGGCATGTCACCCTGACTACTCTTTGTGTTTAGTCTTCTGAGCTTCACTTGGAATTTTTAACCTTTAGATCCATAAGATAATAAATGTGTACCTTTTTAACTATGAAATTTATGTTGATTAAAAAAAAAAACATAACCACATTCACAAGCTACCATAGTGCTTGGTAGGCAGTTAGCTGCTTGGGGATGGTTTGGGGGCCCAGCACTACACAGAGAAGAAAAGAGGCCTTTGTGCGAAAGAAAGCATGCGGGGAAGTGTTTAGAACAAGGACGAGATGAGGTTTAAGGAAGAATCTCCATTGAGACTAACATTTTGGGAGAAGGCACTGCTATTTTTTGATAGCCACACCTCAGGACAGTGCAGGGACACTAGTGACAGTCACGCTAGCGTATGTGGGACCCCTGATATGGGCCTCCAATGTGGCACCTCTCTGGCACCATTGAAGAAAGAGTATGATAAACAGGTTACAGAGAAAAATGGAAAAGCAAGACTGAGAAGTAGGGGCCTGACCATAATTGGAGGGGTGTTGTTTCTCGCAGGCTGCCCGCCAGCCTCGCACCCCTGGTCTGCCCCTTTTTCTTTCTGTCTCAGCCCTCATATGAAAGCCCAGCCTCTACCCCAGATGACCAAGAGGCAGGTGGTGGCCCTAATGGCTTGGGTGACATCCTCTGAGAATTCCTGCTTCCCTCTGTCTGGATCAGACTTTGTCACATGAGATCATTTCTTTGTCTTTCCCCTCTGTGGACCAGTCTGACTGCTTTCTGAGGCAAGGGCTCACGCCTGGGTCATTACATCCCCAGTGCCAATGTCTAGCACACGGCAGGGAGCTGGTGTATCAGGCTAAACGGTGACACCTTCAGAGGACCTACTTCAGAGGCCCCATTGGAGGAGGGGATCAGGGACAGGGAAGCCCTGGGACCTGGGGATTGGGCTGGCCACACGGCTGTCACCATGAAAGAACTACATTTCTCTCTGCTTCTCAGGTCTCCTTCCCCGACAGTCCCACAAGAGAAAGACCATGATTTTCACAGACAGTTTTTCATTTATTGAATATGAACCCAACTCAGTCTATATGATTCCTGGAGTGACCTCTGGCAACTGCTTCCCTCTTCCTCTTTGGAACCATTTCAGCGGTTTTGCCAGAGGATCTTGCAGGGCAGGAGGAAATGGTCTTCTTATCAGGCAACCTTTGGTGAAACTTCTTCTCCTTGGAGCAGGAGACCTGTACTGGGTGGTGGCCTGGGTTCCTCCAGCAGCACCTGCGGGCCACAGGGGAGGCACGTGCAGCCCTGCGTACACAGCAGTCCTCCTCTGGAGACTTGGGGAGCCTCATGCCAGTGCCGGGTCTGGGGTGGCCAGTGGACAGAGGCTGTGTGTGAGTGTACAGGGGGAAGATTCCAATAGGAACCGGGCTGTGGGCTGAGGGACAAAGGTAGGGTGCTGACGGAAGATTATTTACTTGGGTTTGCATTGGGAGCCTCTCTCCAGAATCTGAGACATGGATAAGTTGAACTTATAGCAGCTGCCTGCCTTCCCTAGACCACTGATTCACTTCCAGAAGGCTCTGTTTCTGTGCCACATGTTTGACTTCAGAGGTTTGTCTCCAGAAAACATACAGTCAGCGTTCTGGGGAAAAGGAACAGGGGCATAGGGTGGGGCACTTTAGAGCAGAGGAGAGCTAGAGAATAGTCTTGAAATTATTCTTGTTGCACAGAGTGAAAACACAGCTGACACTGTTAAATGGAACACAATTCTATACGACATGGGTTTCTTCAGGTTTCAGATGAGATTAGATTTTCCAAAACAGAATAGCTATGGGGAGTGGGACGGATGCTGTAACCGTGGGAGCAGAAGATAGGGATTCTGGGGCTGTTTTCTGATCCAGGGGGACTGTTGGGATCACGGCAAGGTCTGCTTTGCTGCAGAACTGTGACAGCCAATTTGGCTGCACTCACAGATTAGACCAAATCTCAGGCTTTCGTGTGATAATCAACTTTGGCAAAAGTCTCTGCAGTGTCTTGTCTCAGGGTGATCCTGGCATGTTCCATGGCCCTATTCATGTGAGGTAATCTGTCACTTCCGGCTGTGGGAATGACACTTTGGTATTTTTCCTTTAAGCCTTCCTGGTATTTCTCTGCTTAGAACCCAACATGAGGAAAGGGGAATGGAGACAGGTATTTCTGGAGACTGCAACAACATTCCAAAACTTGAACATCTTCTAGAACTGTGGTTGCCCCAAATTTCTTCCTATGAAGACATACCTGACAGGAACGTCTGCAAAGCTCTGCCACCCACACCTGTGTCCAGACTACAGCTTTCAGGTGGATGAGGAGAGGGGCAGGGGGTGTGGGTTCCAGGCAGGCTGGCTGGCAGCCACTGGAGGGGTTGTTAGAGTATTATTAAAGGGCTGATCTGCAATCTGTGCTCATCTCAGAAGGAAGGGAAGTGATCCACGCGCCCTCCTGCTTGAGTCGCTGGGGCTCTGATTAGTGATGTAGCACTTGCCAGAAACCTTGAGGTGCATCCTGGTTTGCCCATGTGTAGGGAACTGGGAGGTGAGAGTCCCAGGCCACAGTGGCATGGCTCTCCAGGATGAACTATCTTAGGTAGGTCTGAGAAGCTGTGGGTACCCCAACTCTGGTTTCTTAGGTAGGGAGTCAGGGGGTACCCCCAGGAAATGAGTATTGTTCTCAAGGAAGTTCTCCTCATGCAGTCAGTGGGGTCTGGCTCTGCATCTGGAGCTGTTGTGAGGGGCGGATGTCTGCAGGCCTGTTGGTTAGAGGTTGCCAAGGTGCGTGGGGAGGTTTGAACAGGCCGAGGAGTAAAAGGAGTCAGCTCAACCCAAGCGGCTCTTCTCTTTCACCTCATCCTCAGCTCCTTGCTTCTGGGCCTTAGCCTGGTCTGGGGCAGCCTGGGTAGCTCTCTCCCAGAAATCTCATCACACAACAGCCTCTTAGTTGCTAGAGGAAACTTTGAGCACTTACCTGATAGGTACTCTGTCTGTAGGCCTTCAGAAGACCCTACCTCAGCCTCCATGGAGATCTAGAGAGTGCCCCAGGACAAACTGAATATAAGGCACTTGGAGCCTCAGGCATGAGTCAGGTAAGAAGGGATGAAAGAGACCATCCCGGAGCTCAGGGCAGAGGTTGTGACAGTTGCTGCTCTCATCACGCTCTCCCTTTCTCCTCAGTTTCTGTGTATGCAAGGCTGTTCCCGGTATCTCGGATGTACTTCCTTTCCCCTCTTGGTTAAGTCTTACCTTTCCTTCTTTACTCAGTTTGAATGACATGGTCTCCTGGAAACTCTGTCCTCTTTCAAGTTTGAGCTAGATGTCTGTGTTCCCTCAACCGGCACATGAACCCAGCACAGGAGTTTCCAGCTGCCATTTTCTTTGGCTGTGCTTCTCACATTGGAGGTATAATGAGACCAGGGACTGTGTCTGGCCTCACCCTGCCCCAGTATCTGGCCGAGATCAGGGCACTTCATAAATACTCGCATGCTTGGTAGGCAAGGACAGAAATAACAGAAGTTGGACCTTTAGAAAATGAATCTGTTCATTAGAAACTTACAAACCACTGAACGTGAGAGTTGATCTTTCTAGCGTGGGTGTTGATGGATGTGAAGGGGACAATAGTGGCACAGAGCTCCTTTGTCGCGTTCCATCTGGCTGTTCTGGAAATAGGGGTAGAGATAAGAGGGAGATGGGAAGAGGAAGTTAGGACATCATGCATTTGTCCTTTGCTAATTGCCAAGGAAAGAACATTCAGTGATCTGGAGGTTTTTAGATCAAAGGGAAAGCATGAAACCCCTCGCTTCCAGCCTACCTCACTGCCTCTGCTGTAAATAATAAGGAATCTGAAATCAACTTCTTCAGCTGCCAGACTCCTTGAGCCATGTCGAGGGAGATGTGCCACCTTGGGCAGCGCTTTTCCAACCAACCTTTATTGTTCAGTTTTTGGAATGTTTGATACTTGTAAATTTTGATACTTGTGATTCTCTGGTGTCTTGAAGTGTAAGACTGTATTTCCTTGGCTAAGGAAGCTGTGGCTGTCTAACACTCTAGGGTCAGAGCACAGCCTTCCTTCTGCTCTGTGAAGAACTTCCATTGATCAGTTTTAATTTCAGAAGCTTGTAAATGTGGAAACCATTTCAGACACCCAGATGTATAAACATGAGGTTCTTCTAGGAGCATAGTCCACTCTCACGGAGTTTCCCAGCATGCACTATACTTGGCTGAGAGTTTGACGAATGATGATTGGACATTGGAGCACAGGATGAGAGCAACACAAGGATCTAAAGGAACCCTTGGTGGAACAAAAACCAAGCAAGATTTACTAAGTAACATTCCCGGGCTGCATGGGCCAAGATGAGAGTTTGCTTGTATTAAGCTTTGCGGTACCCCATGGAGAAGGTGGGGCTGTAGGATGTTGGTCATTGCATCTCCTCCTAGTCAAGCTGCCTTCAGCGATGCAGGAGGAAGAACTTGAGGCTCTGAAAGAAATTGGACTTCTGCCTCTGCTTCTGCTTCTTTTTGATGATGGGCACCCACACCAGCCCACATACCAGTGTCATCAGTCCCAAGGACAAGAAAGCAGGCCCTATCATCTTGAGGACATTCTTGGTCTTTGGAGTCATTTCTAGGAGATAGGCCAAGCAGGTGATGACCACACCGAAGAGCAAGATGGCGGTGCCCACAGACATGATGACGATGGGTTTGCGATAGATCTCCCAGTTGCTCTTGGGGGGAGTGGTCCAGATGGACTCGCTTCTGGAGCTGATACACAGGGAGCTGGCAGTCTGGCTGGGCAGCAGGTCCTTGAATTCTGGGGACCTTTCATCGACTTCCCGGGCCTTAGGGAGCTCCTCCATCGTCAAGGCTGCTCAGGACCAGGCACCTAGCACTGGCGACAGAATCAAGGATGAGACCAAAAGGAATCTTCACACACCTTTTGCGTATCCAGCATCTGCCTCTAGTTGGGTTCTCAGTGGAGAGCAATACAGGACTTTTGTGCTGGAGCTATAAGGAAAAAAGATAAAACCCCACATAAATAATATACCATCCAAGCTGATATATTTGAAATTTTTCATAACAGATCAATATTATGTTATTCTAATCAGCCAATATTATTGTTTAAACCAAGGAATAGTAATGCCACTTTAAAAACAAATGGCAGCCACAGTTTATTTAATTTATCATTATTAGTATTTATTTATTTGGCATGTGATCTCACTATGCAGCTTGTACTCATAGTGATCCTCCTGTCTCAACCTCCCTAGCACTGGAATTATAGATGTGCACCACCATGCCCAGTTTCAGTGGCCAGTTCAGCACCCAGTGTGGGGCTGGCATAGCATGTGGAACCAGGGATGGATCCCACGTCTTTGCAATTGCCAGGTAGGCACTTAGACCGCTGAGCTATTTCCTCAGCCCCTAGCTATAGTTTATTGAGTGACACCTCATTTTGAGACTCAAGCTCAGGCCTAGTCTGCAGTACAATGTTTTTCTTGAATGTATTCCCTGGAAATGAACTTGATTCCTATTATAAATTTGAAATCCTTATGTGTCATTAAAACATAAATGTCAAAACACTGTACGTGGTACCCAGAAGATAGACTTTCAAAGACTGTCAAGCAAGCCAAAACAAGTACTCAGAAAAATATTCAGAGGATAAGGAAAAATTGTACTCAACCAAATTGTACTGAGTTATACGTAAGTAGATGAATGAACCAAAATTTTCAAGAAAGGCAAAATGATGAGTGAAATACTTGCTCAGTCTCAGTGAAACATAGCCCAAATGTTGAAATTATTAGCATACAATTAACTCAGAACTCTCACTGACCAAGGGAGCTTGAGATCTTTACATCATCTGCATAATCTTGAGGGAGTTACTTGATTTCTCTGTGCCTTATTTTTCTTACATATAAAAAGAGGATGATAATAATATTACTGTGTGCACAGGAGCTTTGAAAGAGTTAAAGTTTAGGCATGTGATGCACTGGATCAATGCAACTAGCACATTGCAAGACCTCCATAAATGATATCACTTCTCTATTGGAATAGTGACATTTTATACATATATGTGTGTGCGCACACATGCACACACACACACACACACACACACACACACACACAGACACACACATGTTTGCACCAGGCACTGCATTCAACTATCAAGTCATGATATTTCAATTAGAACTGTACATTACGCATTAGCCCCGTTTTACAGACAGAATTCTCTGGCCCAAGGAGGTGAAGACCTTGTTTAAGAGCACAGGTGAAGGAATTATCAGAGCATGAAGTATCTCTTGTGCTTAGAACTCCACCATGCGTGTCAGTTGGGGACACTATTTAGAGCAGCCTGGGATTTCACGGGACAGTGTTGTTCCAGTTATAACAATGAAAAATAGACTCATCCAGCATTCTTGGTCCTGCAAAGGGATAGAATCCAGCTCAGTGGCTGCGTCTTCTCTCTTCTGATCTTGAGCTCTCTGCTTCTCAGTCACAGGGGCTCCCCTGTCTAGGGAGATGAACAGTTGACATTAACTATGTAGAGCAGGGCATAGCTGCTTAGAGATGCCACAGCCTGCGAGACCTGTGCCTTCTTGAACTCTTTTAACATGAGGTTAAACCCTTTGTTTGATCATTAGAAATATGGCTTTAAGTACAATGTCTATGAATATAAGGCAATAAGGCGTGAATGACTGTATCAGATACATTCCTGGAGACAGGCTTTCTTTGGGGGCAAGGAAAGACTGAGAAGGCCTGGATCACTGCCCAGAGGTTTTCCCCAAATCACTTCTCTGATGGATATCTGAGCTGTCGTCAAGTGTCTGGCACAGTGCTTCACATACGTGAGATTCTGTGTATCTTTGAATGAGTAAGTGACTGAACAGCTTCCCGTACTTCCTCTCCTTTGTACTAGTCACTTAGGACACACTCGGGACCTGCCCTGTGTGTGCAAGTCACATGGTCCCTTGCAGGAGCCTGCTGCCTCCTTGGTGACCATCCCAGACCCCACCCACATCCACATTTACAGATGTGCCTATTTGGGGGTGAGATTCAAGAGATTTCTTTCCATAGGGAAGTTTACAGGGGAAGTAGCACTAGTTTACACAGTCTGAATGAATCTACTTTCCCATCCTTAGCTAAAGGGACAGAGCCAGACTCAGATATTGGGTGTGTGTGTGTGTGTTGCATTTTGTTGACCCCTGGATTCATTTCCCACTATCCCCAAAGCACAATCAATGCTCTACTATTTGAAATGAGTTATAGATTTCCAGTGCTTCCTGAAGTTAGCTGTTCACATTCAGACACACTTGTATCGAGAGAGGACATGTGGCTTCCTGCTTCCAGAGGCTTTCGTAACAACAGGTGCACAGATGTTAGCTCCTTTCACCTCCAGCGTAGCATATTTACATAAGTTATGTTGTCATATAACTATAGTCTCTCCTAGGGGCATGGGTGGTGGGGAAGAGGTCACAGAGTGTATTAGGAAGCCTGAAGGCCCTTATTAAAACCTGATGTCATATGCAGGAGCTAGGTCATCTTCAGCAGGGTCTCTATTCTGGGCAGCTGTGTCTAGCACAGGGCAGGAAAGGCCTGGGTGGACATCGTGGAGGACTGGGGATGAGTGGATCCCAGTTGTGCTTGAGAAGGGAGTGGGGCCAGGTGGGAATGTCTTGCTCTGTCAGTGGCCGTGGCCCTCTCAGAGTCAAGGGTCTCCAGCCTGTGGAACAGGAAGTATTGACTGGCTGCAAGGTGACCACTGGATCCCTGGAGTATCAGCAAGATTCTGGTTTGTGTGAGTGCGTGTGAATAGTAAGGTTTATCACCAAAGGTGCTGTTGACATTTCAGAGTGAATAATTAATTGCCATAGGGACAAAAGAATTGTAGGGTGTTTGTAGAGGAGGATGTTTAGCACTAGCCCTGGCTTCTACCCACTACATGACAAACACACCCAACACATTACAGTAAAGAAAAAGTCTCCATATGTGGCCAAATTGTCTCTGGAAGGAAAATCACCCTCCCTGGGGAGTCATTGCTCCTTCAAGGCCCCTTCTTCCTTGTTGGGTGGCAAACTACCTCATGAGAGAGGCTGGGTTTCTCTTATCGCAATCCACAGCTCCTGGCTCAAAGCCAGCCACTTAGCAAGTGCTCAAAGGACTCAGCCCCATGGCTTAGTCGGGGGAAGAGGTGACTCCCAGGAGCTGGTCCTCTTATCAGAACCATGTTTTCCCCCTTCAGTTAAGTTATTGGGGTTTGGTGTGTGCATTTTAGGAGATCCTCCACCCAGTACACTGTGTTGAATTGAAGAGAAGTGTCTAGGAAACACTTCAGAATGGGACCTTCTTGGGAATGATCATTATAGGTGGAACAAAGATCAAGTTCTTGAAAAAGAAAGATAAATGAGAGGAAACAGGGTCTCTGTGGAGATGAGAAGGGAATCTGGGATGGGAGAGATGGGAGGGAGGAAGGGAAGGAGAAATAAAAAGGATCAAGGTGTGATTTGTGCAGGAACCACCTATCCACGATGAACAGATTTATTATACATCACAAACATAAATTCATAAAAGGAGAAAGTAGCCAGGCGTGGTGGCTCATGCCTGTAATCCCAGCACTCGGGAGGCTGAGGCAGGAGGATTGGTGCGAGTTTGAGACCAGCTTGGGCTACAAAAGTGAGCTCAAGGCCAGCCTCAACTGCATAGTGAGATCTTGTCTCAAAAAGACAAAAAAAAAAAAAAAAGGAGAAAGTAATAAATAAATACAATTATATTTTTGGAAGTACACAAATAGAATTATCTACTTAAAAAAAAGTACCAGTTTCTTGCAGTGTGATTGCCCTGGGCTAGGGTGGGTCCTGGGCCCAATAGCTGCTGGCCTCAGAATGGAGAGGGAACAGGGCACCAGAGGGAAGGACTGGAGGACTGGATGGGGAGGAGGCAGGGGCTGAAGCCCGAAGCTGCCAGCAAACCCTGAGTGGGGCATGGACTGGATTCTCCCTTGGAGTCTCCGCAAGGCAGCAACACTGCTGATACTTTGGCTTTGAATTTCCAGCCTTGAAGGCGAGTTTGAGGATAAGCTGCTGACTTGTGGAGCTACTAAATTTGTGGTAACTGTTTTGTGGCTGCTCTGAAAAACATGCATATGCCTAGCTTCCTTGGTGGTCTCCAGTGGTGGAGGAGAACTGAAGACCAAAGAAAGGCCGGGCTTGTGAAGGGCTGTGAAGAGGAATGCGGCTGCCAGGGCTAACCAGGATTTGAATGTCAGCTGGCCTTGAGGGCAGCAATTTGAGAAGGGCTGGCTGATGGCACTGTTGCTCCATCCCCGTAGGCCAGATCTGGATGGCCAGGCAGCTGGCTTGATGGGTGAGGATTTGATTACAGATACAACCAGAGACAGGCAAGCTACAGGCTGGTGCTGTAAAAAAATGCCTGATCTGTAATTATACATAGCAATGTGAGTAAATGCCACTCAGCTATCTCACAAGTAAGCCAGACACAAAAGGAATGCATATTGTATGATTCCACTTGCACACAACTTAAAACAGGGAAAGCAGTCCATGCTAGGAGAGGTCAGGGTGGGTGCAGAGTGTGATGGGGACTTGGGGTGCTGCCCGCATTCTTGTTCCCAACCTGGGGCTGTTTCCACGGGTGTGTACTAGTGAAGCAGTGCACGTGTAATGCGACCACTTTCTGGGTGCACATTTCATGTCCATAACGTGCTTGCATCAAGGAAATTAAAAGCCTTAGCTAAATGCCACGTATTCCTTTCTTTGGATTCTGATCGAAACAAAGACATTTGTTGTATGAAGACATGTGAGATAACCAGGGGTATTTGAACCTAGGCTGGATGAGTTTCAGCTTTCGTGTAAACTACAGTCTAATCCCTTTCTGTCCTTCCCTTTTTACAAATAGGTCAGTCCTCAGCGACTTGTAGTTCACGTCCTCCCATCAGCAAGGGTTCACCTAGCCCTAGCTGCTTTTCTTGTTAAATCAACCACAGTCACTTTTAGTACTAAGAAGGCAAGAAGAGAAGCACTCCTGAGCGGGGCAAATGAAGCAAAGGAGGCTTCTGCCTTCTGCTTGAGTGGCTTCTTATTTTACTATTTTAATTCACTTACCTAACTGAAAACATGAAAAACATTTTTGATTCACAGATAATAGTGGCTTGGCTCACAACGTAGTGCTTTGACCCAGGTGCTGTGGTCAGAGCTCAGCATGGTGGAGGATCTGCAAGAATCAGTGCCCCAGGATACCTGATCAGATCGGGGTCATCAGAGTTTCTGTCACTTTAAGCAACACTACTCTTTCATGTGTGAGGAGGACATCTAAAAGCCTATTTTGTTTTGACCACTACAGATATTTATTTAAGTATTTTATTGCCAGGCCAAAGCTGAGCACTGGGTAGCCTAGAGCCAGGAGGGCACAGTGGCAGATGTTTGGAGCTTTCAGAGTAATGCAGAAAGGCCCCTGAGGAAACAGATGCTCTCCGCAGTAGTGATGACTGTCGCCAAGGCTAAGCATGGAGCTCTGTGGAGCTCCAGGTTGGGAACTTGAAAGAATCACGAATCCTGTTTTGGGGACCCTCAGAAAAGCTCCTGAAGAAGAGCTTAGGGGAGAGCAAGGGTGAGAGGGAGTTGAACAAAGGTTGGTGAGAGGAGAGGCTTCCAGGCTGAAGCACTCTGGAGAGTGTGACTCATCTAAGGCCCTATACAGAGCTTGCTTTTGCTGTAGGTTAGAGTACCTGCAGAATGGTGTGAGAGGGGCGTGATGAAAGATGAGGATGGGAATTGAGACAGGAGCCAGAACTTAGAGACCCAGGGCTGGACCCCTGCGACTCACTCCTTGCTTCTGGATCACACGTGAGCCAAGGACATTCTTCTTAAAATTGTTCAAATAAAAATAGAATAACGTTTCATAGATGATGATTCACACCTATGATCCCAGCACTTGGGAGGCTTAGGCAGGAGAATCTCTGCCAGTTTGATGCCAGCCTGGGCTACACAGTAAATTCTAGGCTGGCCTGAACTACATCATGAAACCCTATTGCAAATTTTACTTTTTTTTTTTTTGTAAAGGAGGTAATATTATGACACAAAGGTAAAAATGTTGTGCCACAGATAACAAACAGGGCCAGTGAGATAGTTTATCAGACTAAGCATCTGTTTAGGAAAGCATAGGGACTGGGGTTTGATCCTGGCACCATATGCCGCACTTTCTCTGCTCCCAGGCACACTGAGCCAGCCACTGAGACTAGGTGTGGTGGAGCACGCCTGTAATCTCAGTTCTGGGAAGGCTGAAAACAGGAGGATCACTATGAGTCTGAGCTGTATAGTGAGACCCTGCACCAAATATATTGAAAAAAAAAATAAGAAAACAACCCCTCCAAAACAAATAACATTGTATAGGATATAGCTAAGCTCATTGATGTTTGTGTTATCCATTGTTGCATTTACATTGTAATTTCAAGAGGTTCAACAGAAATTGTATGGATTGCAAAATGTAAGATACTCACTATTGGGAGTGCACAGAAAAAATATACCAACTTTTGACTAAAGGTCTTAAGAGCCAGGGTAAAAAAATGCCAACGGAAAGTGAAGGGCTTAAGTAAGAGGAGTGCTGTAGACTTCATTTTCATAGTAGTTAAATCACTGTGGTTGCAGGATAAAGCTGGAAGAGCAGAGAGAACAGGCTGGTGATTGTGGTCATAGTTCAGGTGAGACAGGATGGCCTGGTGCTCTGCTGTGACAGCGGAGACAGAGAGATGTATACAGATTGGATGTTTATTAAACAGAGAGATGGGATGGCAAGATGTTATTGGAAGATTGGAAGATTGTGAGCCTGAGTGCACAGCCCCTGTGGGAAAAACCAAGGTCTTTTGATTGGTGGACTAATGATAGTGTTACCAGATAAAATAAAAGAACTGGGATAATTCTGAATTTGAAATAAATAACAAGTACAGGTACTTTTTTTTTTTTTTTTTTTTTTAGTACCAGTAAGTTTATTTCAAATATTGTGAGGATCACTTATACAATAAAAATGTGCATTGTTTTTGTCAAACTTAAATTGAAGTGGATGGCCTCTCTTTGCTAAACCTGGAAGGCAAGAGGATTGTTACTGGCTTTCAAATCAACTTTCAGTGTTTTTGCATGAAAATCAGCAGAAGGGGTCATCCCAAGCCTCCTCCCAGGGGTAGAACCAGGGAGGTATGACTGCAGGTAGCAGGTGCTTTTCACCTGCTCCAGAGCTCTAGTTAATTTGAATAAGTAAATATTCTTCCTTCCAGGTAGAGGGTGGAAGCCCTGCATTTACAAGAAATAAGGGAGGGGGAGGGTGCTTGCCACCCTTGTTGATAGTCCCTGGTTTTTGTTGTCTTAATGTTGTCATCTCAAAGTAAGGTCCAGGTTGAAGGGGAGCAGCATTCAGAATGATGAGGACACATATAACATGAAGCGCACACTGTCAGAGGTGCTCATGTCTTGGCATTAGTCAGGGCCATCAGGACCCTAGGAGAAGGTGTGAAGTGTTGACTCCTGCAGGAATAAATGCCATGCGCCCCATGGTAGAAGGAGGATCTCTCAGACTCGTTTGTGAGGCATCCAAGTGTCCCTCTATCTTAGATGGATTGAAATCTCAAGGAATGCTGGTGCCCCTGGGAGGTAGCAGTAGGATTTGCTTCTGAAGTAGGATCTGGGTGAGAAGGATTCATAAATCTTGGACTCGGTCTGGATATGAGAGGGTTTGGGGTCCTACCTGAGACACTCAGAACCCTGCAGTGATGGAACTGAGCTTCATAACTTGGCCCCCACATCCTGGTCAGAAGGAATTGTTTATTGATGATTTAAGTAGATATGTGATCAGATGAGAGATGCCAGGCAAGGCGCAGGAGGGGAGGAAGGTGGGAACTACAGAGGACATTGATTTTCAACAAATGCATCAAAGGACTTCAGTAGGGAAAAGACTGGCCTTTCAGCTAATGGTGCAGGAACAACTTGATAGGCATGGGGGAAAAATGAGACTTGACTCCACTTCATACCATCGACAAAAATTAATCCAAGATGAAACACAGACCTAACCGGAATGTGAAAGCTAAAACTGTAAAGCTTTTGGAGGAACAATAGGATAACATTTTTGTAACCTGGAGGCAGGCAAAAATTTCTTAGGACAGTGAAAACCAATAAATTAGATTTTATTGAAATTTAAAATGTCTACTCATTAAAAGATATTCTGAAGGAAGTAAAATGCAAGCTCTGGACTAGGGAGAAAATATTTATACAATGTGTATCTTTCATTGCAGATGACAAATAAGAAGGCCAGAAGCCTAATGAAAGAATAGGCAAAGCACTTAAATGGCTTATTATTGGATAATAAATGAATAAGAAGTGCATGAAAAGTGATTGATGTTGGTATTTAATAGGATAATAGGAATTAAACTCACAAGGAAATATCCCCACTACAATGCCTAAACATTTAAAATCTCAATTTACATCAAATGGGTGAATATGTAGACCAACCAGAGTTCTTTGAGCATGCAAAGTTGGCAATTTTTATCAAGTTAAACATACACCTATCCTTTAACGGAGTAATTCCATTCTTCAATATTTGCTTGTTCAATAGAAGTGAAAACCTATCTCCATAAAAAACTTATGAATATTCATAGAACACACTCAGAATAGTTAAAATCTGGAAGCAGTATCAACTGTTGAATAAAGAAAGTGATGTATATACATACTGGAGTGTATTCTTCTCAGCCATACAGAAGGATAAATTTCAGGCATTTATAGGAAATTGGGTGTACTTTGAGACCATAATGTTAAGTGAAATAAATCAGAAACAGAAGGTTAAATATGGCATGATTTCTCTTATATGAGATATCCAAGGTATAATTAATTTAAAGAGCAAGCTAAAAATATCAGAAAAAAATAGGTAGGGTCTGTAGAGGTGAGAAAGGAGCTTGGGGTGAGGGGAAAAGAGAGAGAGAGAGAAGGAGAAGGTGAAGTAAACAGGATCAGGATGTAGTACGTATATGTACCAACTACCTGCTATGAATATGCTATATATCACAATAGATGCTAATCAAATGCATTTAAAAGTATTTCTGGAAACTTTGTTTATATTATTTAAAAAATTAAATCTAAAGGTCCATTAATAGAAGAAAGAAAAATAAGTGGTGTCTATTCACACATCAGAATTTGACTAGGCAATAAAGAGGCACAAATTTTTGCTACAAACCATAGCATGGATATAATTCACAGCTGTACTGGAAAGACATCAGCTATACTGCATGTTGCCACTTATCTGGTGTTCTAGAATCAGCTAGACATTAACTACAGTGACAAAGCTCAGACTGGGAAGTTGAGATTGGGGGGGTGCAAACTAGAGGATGTGGGGGATTTTCTGGGGGAGTGGAGATGTGCCTCCCAGCCTGCTCCTCCTTATGCCTAACATGGGTGGGTGACCATACAGAGGATCAGTGGGTGCCTTAAAGAGAGGGCAGAGGAGGGCAGAGTTGGAAAATTTTGGATATTTTTCCTCACGTATTTAGATATTTATACCCCACCCTGCAGTTTGCTGCTGAGATCTGCAAGCTGTTGAACAATAATGATAATTGGGGGTGATATTTTCCCCTTCGGTAGGTTCCTGAGTGTCGGCAAAGGGATAATTTTTTTTTTTTTTTTTCCGGAATTCAACAATAGTTGTTCTATTGCATATTGTTGTCTTCAAAGTAGTTGTTTGGATTACCAGATATAAGCATGCCAAATTGGTAAAAGAAAGAAAGAAAGAAAGAAAGAAAGAAAGAAAGAAAGAAAGAAAGAAAGAAAATTAAGCATTAACTGTGCCTTTCAATAAACCATTAGAAATTAGTAATACAGTTAGTTTATTCTCTCTCTCTCTCTCTCTCTCTCTCTCTCTCTCTCTCTCTCTCTCTCTCTCTTTTCCTTTTTTCTTTCTTTTCTCCTTTCCCTCATCGCAATTGTTCTTTCCTTTTGAGCAGTATCTTTCTTGAAAGGGACAATTTAATAGGGCAGTGATTGAAGTGAAATAAGTTGCTCCTGAAGATGGCTGGGTATGTGTCTCTACTTAGGATTCTGAGAACCCTTTCTTTCCTCCGGAGTCCTTTGGGAGCTACGGCTAGATTTCCCTCAATTTGCTGCACCCACAGCAATCACTCAGTGCTTTGCCTGAGGTCCGGGACCCAGTGAGCAGTTGTTATATGCCTGATTAAATACAGGAATTTTGTGGGGTAGAAGAAAGAGAGGGATTTGCAGGTAGCTTGCGAAGCAGAATTTGCTTCCTTTCCAGTTTCTGGTTGGAGCTACAGAGAGGTGAGAACCTGGCAGATTACTATTCTGCCATCTTCCCTCCTGGTGGCTGTGAACAAGCCCCTCTGACCCTAGAACAAGGTAGTAAGGACAGCTCTGGTGTTGGTGGGGCCCAGGGTGGCTGGCACTTTGACCATTGCTCTTTCCTGGCCACTGAGTCACTGCTCACTCTGAGACTGTGGGCCGAAGTTCCTACAGTCTCCCAAGACTCCAAGAAAATGTCTCTTCTTGGAGTAGAAGAACTTCTGCCTCTTCGCAGTAGAAACAGTGGCATCTAATGGTAGCTACTACTTACCTAACTTTCCTTGGGTCCTGGGAGCCACCTAGGTGCTGTCAGCCCTGTCTCACTGCAGCCTCCTGACAACCATTGAGCTTGTCCAGCTCCAGCGTGCAGATTCAATCCTATCCTGCTCCTCTTTGGAGGAAATTTGGATTTCTTTTCAAACTGAGGAAAGAGGAAACTCAAATGGGAATGTAGACAGTTAACAGAATTTCAGTGGCAGCTGCTTTGCGTGAGTGTATGGCAGGTCTGGGACTATGGATGGGAGAGGAGGGGCCCTTGAGGACAGAGTGGCTACTAAGCTACCACCACTATTATCCTGCTACTGAAGCCTGAGGTGCCCTGGCATGTGCTGCTTCCTTGTGTGGAGTTGTTTAGAGTCCTCCTGGTGCTGTAAGGTCAGTACCATCACTACCGTGCCTGTGTTACGGGGTAAGGAAACTGAGGTCTGGGGCTGCTTGGCTCCAAATCCCGGTCCTTCACATAGTGGCTCACGTTTTCTCAAGGACGAAACTGTGCCTTTCTGTGTTTTCCTTAACTAACATTCTACCCCCTCTCTAGCAAATCATCTTTGCTTCAGAGGTAGCTCCTCAGTCCTTCCCGGAGGCCATCCTTCTGTGAACATGCTGCAACATGGCCAGTATTAGGCAGAGTCGCCAGACTTTGAAAATATAATTATAAGGTGTCTGGCTGAATCTGAGTTTTGAATAAACAACAGAAGCATTTCAAAGTATAAGAATGTTTCAACATGACACGGGGCATATGTACTGCAAGAGCTGAATTTGTTATTTATTAGCAATTCAAATTGGCTTGGACATCCTATCTCACCAGTGTAATATTATGAAGGGACAGGCTGGGTGGACTCACTTGGGCCTGCAATTACCTGGCTCTTTTTGTTTCTCCTCCCTGGCCTCCCTCCACCAAGAGTTCTGACAGGAGTTGGGCTATTCTGGGAACTGTAAGGCAGAGGACAGGGCACAGATGAGCCACAACTGGGGAAGCAGAGCCAGCCAGCAGACTGCTAGGAGGAGAGAGACGGGCAGGCTGCGGGATAGGGGCTCTGGCCCAGCATCACTTACTCTAGAGGAGCCAGTATGGTGAGGAGCAGCCAGTCTTCTCTCCCCCTGTGGGGTCCCTACCTGCCCCACTCAGCTGCGTTCATCAGTGGCCATCCCTAGGGGTTTTATCTTCTGCCCTGTCCTACCCTCCCCTAACCAGGACGTGAGTTGATGGTGGTTCTCTCCTCTGATAAGGGGAGTAAGGCTTGTGCCTTGGCTAGTGATGTAGAGGCTCGAGAGCAGCGGGATATGCTGCTCTGTCAACATGGCCAGGGCCTCCCATCAGTCCCCAGCTCACAGCACTTCTAGGAAGGGAACAGTCCCTAAGGTCATCATCAGTCTGGAGGATATCACACCCCTCCCTCTTCGGGACACAGCCAGCACCTGGGCCCCGATGAATGACAGGCCAGAAAAATATCTCTGGAGAAACATCTCTGTGTGATCCTGACTAGCTTTACTAAAGGGGGCCCTACACCCAGAGCCTGCCTGCCTTAGCACGCGCTTGCTTGTGCTTTCATGTGCCTGCCCTGTTTTTCTCTTTCTGGGATGAAAACCACTGCAGCCACTGTGCTCTGCCTTGTTTTCCTGGCACCTGTTTGGGGCACTGGCCGCACCTGCAGGAAGGAGCGTTTGGTGTGAACCTACTGAGAGCAGATGTGGGGTGCCCAGGAAGAAAGCTGAGCCGGAGAGCAGCTGAAAGCAGGTGACCTTGCATGCCCCTGTCTGGTTTTTATTCCTGCCTTCATATAGGTTGGGGCAGCAGGTTCCTGCTCACCCCATCTGCCTGTGGTTTATGAGGGTGGCAGGCCTGGTTCTGCTCACTGGGTAAATCGACCCTTTCTTTCCTCTCAGTGCACAGCAACGGACACTCTGTGCACCTGTGCAGCTCCCCTGTCTACCACTGTGCTTTCCACCACTCAGCAGCAAAGGAGCAGTCCTTCCACCCGGCCAGCCTGCTGGCAGCTGGCCTTACTGCGTCTATCACCCCTAGTCATTCATATTTGCCTTCCAACTCCACTCCAAAGACTCAACACACTAATGCACAGGTAAGAGCAGCTCTTTCCTCCAGGGAAGACAGCAGGAAGGACAGAGGAGAGGGTTCCCCTCTTTACTTACTGTCCTTAGTGTCCCAGGGGAGGATGGGGTCCTGGGACTTGCTCCGTGTTCATACAGGGAGGAAGCCAGTGATGTTTCTGCTCAAGTGCTTCATCCCAGTGGGGGAAAGCCACCCCGGCCCATCCAGAAGTCAGTGTGCTGCAAATCCCAGCAACCAAGCAAGCAGGCTCCAGCTGGGATGAGCTCACCAGGATGTGGCCTAATGGCTTAACTCTTTGCGAGCTGCTGGCACAGGCACTTGACTGGGGCTTTCTCAGCTCTGCTCAGTCACTATTAGATGAATCTTGTGAAAAATTCATGAAGCTTCCTTGCAGCCTGTCTTCAAGTTTTGGCAGAGGAGTGCCTTCAGTTGGTAGAGCTTGGGCAGGGAAGTTCCTCTGGCTGTCCTCTGAAATCAGAAGACCTGGTGTTTAGGGTTAGAGGAGATGGATGTGTGGTGGAGATGGTGGATTACAGCTTGCAACTGGGACAGATGCTCTGCCTTCTGTGGTCAGTGCAGGGTCTGATCATGCGATCCGGGAACTTCACTTGCTGGGATATTGGAGGGGGCACAAGCTGACTTAGGAATGCCTCTGGGAACATCCCAGGGCTTATGGTGGCACCCCATGCGCAAAATACCAGAACCTGCAGTGAAGCCACCCTCACTTGCAGGCCTAGATATCTCTGAGCTGGGGACAGCAGCGTGTTCACCTTTGTGTTACGTGTCTTTTCCAATTGGGTCCCTATTGTTTTACATGCAATGCGTGCTATGACAGTGATGGGAAGGAAAAGCACGTAAGTGGCTGAGGAGAGGTTTTCACCTCGCCTGCCTTTGTTGGTCTGTGCTTGGGGAAGCTGGAGTGGGTTGCCAGCTTGCCAGTTCTCCCTGCGTTGGTGGATATGTGGAGGTCAACAGCAGTGTCTATGACGCTGACAGTCAGACTGGCCATGCCCTTCTTTGCACTACGTTTAGAAGTGCCATCGCTCCTCGGGGTAGGCAGGTGCACAGGGCTTCTTGCTACTGGTGACAGTGCTTTGGGTGTTTCTTCCATGGTTTGTGACCAGGCTCTCCCTAAACTGTGCTCCAGAGGCTGAGAGTCAAGCAGGTATGATTCCCCAGTCTTTGGCACCTTGATTTTCTTACCTGTGCAATGAACAAGAAATTGTCAGACTGGGAAGGCTGGGCAGAAATTGTGCAAGTAAAGGCTACAGAAGCCAAGAGCTTTGAGTGCAAGGCAGTCCCCAGGGCTGCTGGGAGAGGGTCAAGCTGAACAGGCAGTGCTGTCCTCTGTGAAAGATGAATGTCTGTTCTAGGGACAAGGAGGCTCACCTAACTTTGAATGCCTAGGGCCACTTGTTTTGAGGGCTCCTGAAGATGTTCCTGCCCTGTAGATGCCTCTGACTATATGCTGAGATTGGTTTATTACACCAACGTTTTTGAGTTTAAAGTGGTGAATTATTTTGCAATGCATATAATCAGATCACTTTTTCCCCCCAAATTCAAATGTTTTTGCTGTCTCCCACCTGCTGCAGGGTGTGGCAGTATGGCACAGTTCTGTCCATCAGTGAGAGTTTCATTCATCACTTCTGTGTTAGGTACTCTTCTAAGCACTTTATCTGTATAGTAATTTATAACCCTATAAGGGAAGTATGTGAAGTGTATTGCTGTCTATATATTAGCCATGCACAAATTAGTTATCTGAGCTTCAATAAATTCTATGCTGTAGAATTTTGTAAGGGGTAAATGAGAAAATACTGATAGCAAGTATGACTAAATATAAGAATATATGTATACAATAACTTGAGGTCAGAGGAGAAAATTCCAGGATGGAATTTGTGCTGTCTGGAGGTAGCAGAGTAGAGGAGGAGACAGAAGAATTCAGCATATTCCCTGGGCACTAGACTTCAAATGCTCTGGGATGAGGAGCTGGCTGCTCTAGTGTGGTGTTTAAGGAACAGAAACTATGGGTATCGCTGAGGGTCACTCTTGGCCTCTTCCTCAGAGTGTTTTAACTCTCTGTCCTGCAGATGCCAGATAGCTGCTGCAGCTCAGCTCTACAGACCTGGACAGACCAGTACCATGTCTCATTCCACATAGCACTGGGAAGGGAGGATGGCCAGCTGTCAGGGTTTGCCGAGGACCAGTGGATTTCCTAAGATGTGAGGATTTCAGGGCCAAACCAGGAAAGTTCCAAGCAAACCAGTATCAATTAACTGTCCTACTAAAAACTTTGGGGCAGTGATGCTATCCGGGGATTCTGTGCTTATGCAGAATCTGTGTTTTTTCTAGAATCTTCTTTCTGCCCATCTGTACTTAGCTAACCCAGTGAGTCTGGCCTTTCCTCTTCTGCAGGCTCTCTCCTCTGCGCATTCATAGCTGCTCTGTGAATCTTACACTTGATGACTGCCTGTCTTCTATCTTCCTGTCAATCTAGCCTTCCCAAGTGGCAATAAGATTTCTTTAATATAGAACACTTTAAACATGCACAAAAGTAGGGAGAAAAAATTATCATGATGAATCTCCCAGTGTCTGTCCACAGTCTAGCTTCAAAGATGACCAGTATTCCTATTCAGTTGCCTCCCTCGTACACTTTCCTTTTTTCTTTTGAGCACTTTCAAAGCAAACCCCAGATACTCTTCAGTGAAATCCTCAGAGGTGGAGATGGGAATATCTATAACAATGACCACAACTTGTTCATAATCAAATGTGAGATATAAACATTCCTTAATGGTAACACACATTCCATAGTTACAGGTCCCTTAATGTCAGAAAACAGCTTTCTCATAGGCAGAGCTCCTCAAAACAGGATCTGAACACTCCCTTTTTTTTTTTTTTTAAAGTCAGAATAACTTTATTTCCTTTGGAGGGTGGCCAGGTGAAGTTAGAACTTCTGGAACCGCTTCTTTGTCTCGCTCAAGGGCCTGCACTCGTCCACTGTGACGATGTCGCAGACCTGAACATCCTTGAAGCAGGGGGACAGGTGCACGGACGTGTTCTTGTGGGGCTTCTCAAAGCGATTGTATTTGCGGATGTAGTGGAAATAGTCTCGGCGGGTGACAATGGTCCTTTGCATCTTCATCTTAGTCACCACGCTAGATAGACCCCGCCCCCAGATGGAGATGTTACCGGTAAAAGGGCACTTCTTACCAATATGGGTGCCCGCCATGGCCTCTTTGGGGGTCTTGAGGCCCACACCGGTGTTCTCAAAGTACCTAGTGAGCTTCTCCTTGCCAGTTTCTCCCAGAAGGACCCTCTTCCTGTTTTGGAAGACAGTTAGCTGCTTCTGGTAGGCGCAGTCGGTCTGAATATCCATCATCTTTCCAGCCGGCTGAAAAAAGAGAGAGAAGGCAGTGTGCGGGTTTCCTTATCGACTGCCCAGGGGCTAGACCGGAAGTAGTAGTTTTAAATGGACAAAAATCACATATATTTACTGTGGACAACGTGATGTTGTCAAATATGTGTACATGGCTACCTATGGGGCTAATTAGCGGAAACCTTCCTGTCTGGGGAGGTGGAGGCGGCTGTGAGGGAGACTAAGAACCGAGGCGCTGTGCGGAATCCATTCCCTCCGCGGTCAGGCAGTGATCTAACGACCACCACGGCCAAGAGGCTTGGAAAATAAGCTCAGAGAGAATCCCAGCGCCCCCTCCCGCTTCCGAGGAGCTTCTTCCTTGTCTGTCCCTTTCTCCTGGACTGCCTCGGTTTTGTGCACCTGACAGTTGTCACAGCGTCCAGTTTCCTAGGGGAAAGAATACAGTTGCTTCTCTTCGCCAGTACTTTATCGTTTTTGCTTTCTTGACTTTTTAAACCTAAAAAAGAGTGTGTGTTTGAGCCAGGTAATAGCGATGTTCGTCTATCATGTCTTGATTATTCTCCATCCTTTTACTGCCTTCCCCTACCCCGCTTTCTCCACCCTTCGACTCCTCCTCCCCTAGGGATTAAAGGAACCTGCGGCGAGACTGCGGTCCGCAGGCCCTGCCTGGGGAAAAAATGCAAACAGGGGCAGCCGAGGAGGCTGGGACACGAAGAAGGGACCAGAGAGTTTCCATAAGGGAGGCCGAGGACCTGGAGGGTAGATTGTCCTTTTCCTTCAACGCGGAGGGGCAGGTTCCTAGTACGGTCCTTATCTTCCAGGACCTGCCCTCTTCCCTAGGTGGGGTCTTTCTTCCGGAAAGGGACTGGGTGGGGCAAAGTGTGGGGTGTGGCATGGCCCGGGAAGGAGGTGGCCCCGCTCCTGGGGTGCGGCTGCCATCTAGTGGTACGTTTTAGTAGCGGAGTTGCCCGCTGAAGTCAAGTGTTCCTTGGTCTCTGAGCGCCCTTTGAGCTGTCTCTGGCCTGGCAAGTCACATCAGACTTGACATGAGTGAATCCGGTTTCACAGTGTTTGATGACAGAGGCGACTTCACAAAAGCATTCCCAACCATGTCAAGATCTAAAACCACGACTTCTTTGCCGTTAAAGAATTCACGTGTTCATCTTCTGGTCTCTATCAAATACAGAGGATGGGTCTATTATATGTGAAGCATAGGATAGATTGTTTTAGGATAGATTCTGAGAATGAAGAGAGACAGCCTCACTGAACTATGTAATTTATGTGGTGAAAGAGGCACCGCAGAGGGAAAAGCGTTTAATACCTGTCTGTCTGTGCTGTGCTGCTGAGGAGCAGCGGAGGACCGGCCTGCAGTTGGAACTAGGGAGAAGAGAGGCCACCTGGAGGTGGCTCCTGAAGGGCAGGGAGGGGCCATGGAGACTGATAATGAGGCGGGGGAATGGTAGGCCCAGGAGCTGGTGAAGACTATGGTGGCCACAGAGGCTGTGGAGGCAAAAGCGGCGATGATGGAAACAGAAATGGTTTGAGAGTAGCATAGTGTTGGTTGGCTCTTTGGAGCCCTGTGGGAGAAACTAGGCACTTTTTGTTCCCAGAAAGTTATAGGGACACCATTCTGAGCAGCTTAAACAATAAGAATGTGATTGTCTCACATGAGGTAAGTTGGTGCCCAGGCAAGTGACTCCTGGATGAGCACCCGGATTCCGCTTCTGTGAGGCCGTCCAGGCTGCGCTTACCACCTGGCAGGAGGTTTGCTTGCATTTGCCACAGCGCCTTCCATAGCTGCTGACCAGCCTTCTCCCTTATGGCACCTTGAAAGGCCACAAAGGCCTGGGGTCTTTCTATGGCCCAAATGCTGCCCCACAGTTTTGCATTTTGAGGAGGATTCTGAAAGTTCCTCTTTAAACAATTTTTTTTTTTAAATATTTGGTACAGGGTCTCACTATGTAGCTCAGATTCACAGTGATCCTCCTGTTTCAATTTCCCCAGCACTGGGATTACAGGCGTGCACCATCACATCTGGTCTTGATGGTCAGCTGAATGCACTTGGGGCCGGGCCAGTGTGGCTTGTGGTATGGTGGATTGAACCAGGGCCTTTGCCCTTGCTTAGGCAGGTGCTTAGATGGCTGAGCTATCTCACCAGCACTTCTGCTTAAAATTAACAAATCACCTTCATGAAGCCCCTTCTATATTTCTGAGTATACACTGGGACAAGGAAGGGTGAGTGTATTATTATAATTAATAATGGCATTTGCTCTCCATCCAGATGGCCTATAAGAAAGATTTGCGTTCTTCTGTGATCAGTCTGCAAAGTCTTCCCTGAAAATTTTTATTCTGTGGCCAGCTCAGCCCACCCTGGAGGTGAGGCTGATGTGGCATGTGATGCAGGGAACTGAACTGTGGTTCCTGCGCTTGCCTGAGCTTACTTAACCTTACGTAAGCAGGTGCTTTAGTCTGCTGAGCTATCTCGCTGGCCCTGTTCTTTGAAACTTAAGTTGGTGTTCATCACTGTAACACAATTTTCCTAAGTCAGATTCACTGAAAGGAGGGCCGCCTGTATACCCAATCCAAAACTAGTTATCCATCAAAGGGAACACTATGCACTGATCTGCCCAGATAGCGCTTTCCCTTGTGGCTCCTCCATGGTGAGACATTCTTCTCTTGCTTCCCTGTCTGAAGCACCTGAATTCATGCAGGAAATGTGTCATCACTGCCAGGTTCCAGGAAGCTTCTGCTCATGGTAAATCAGAGCCACATACTCCCTGCTATCTCACACAGGGCCAATGGGAAAGGGAGGCACTACATAGGTTACTGTGCCTCTCCGTCCTTGTGACAAAAACTAGAAGTGAAGAGCTATGATTATAACCTGGGGGTCGCATGAATTAGCGATGGAGATCAGAGAAACTTTCCAGAGGCGGAGCCTTTCAATAGACCTCTGTGAGCCAAGAGGATACCATATGTCAAGGCCTGGAGACTGGAGGATCCTAGGTTAATTGAAGGCATTGGTACAAAGGCAGAGAAGATCAGCTTAGGATGAAGTAAGAATCATAAGCTGGGACAGCCCCTTGCTTGGCTTTGCTAGCTGTGATAAGCCAGGAGAGAGTCTTAATAAATGTAAGCCTCAGGTACAGATGGATGGAATATGAGATAGATGTCCTTCTTCAGGTATCCACTGTGGGTTTTAGAATAATGATATGGTGGTGAGAACATCCAGTGAAGGTGAAGTAGGGGACAGTTCTAGGTAAGTTCAGGAGGAGATGGGGGTGGGCAAGGGCTAATTCTGCTCTTTGTGGTAAGTGAAGGATACCCTAGGGTTAGGGAGTCTGAATTCATCCTCAGTGGTTTGTGACTGTGGGGTGATAGTGACATGGTACTGGCCAGCAACGCACCTGTCTCCCACAAATCCAGTTGCCCTGCTTACTCTCTGGAGATATTAACTCTAATATCAGGATTCCACCCCAGTAGAAACCCACAAAGAGCTGAAGAAGAGCACTCAAAGTCTCTGAGATCCAGAGTCATTGATGTTATGTTTGCCCTCTGATCCAATACAACATGTTAACTTGGATGTGGTTTGCCCCCTGAGGTGTTGCGTAACAGCAACTTGACCTCTAGTGCAGAGCTGTTAAGAAACGGGGCTTTGCAGCACTGGTCTCAGAAGGGATTTGGGTGATCCTCACACAAGCTGATTAGTTCTCATGAGAAGGTTGGTATAAAAGAGCAGCGCTAACCCCTTTCTGCATGTGTGGGCTTCCTGTTGTGCTGTGTGCTCTTCCTCTACCCACCCTTACCATGATGCCAAGTGCTATAATTGATGTGGTCCAAGGGGCTCTCACCAGGGGATGGATTGATGGGGATCACCCATTCCTGGAGTTTCAGTCTCCGAAAGTGTGAGCTCCAAGGACCTGTATGGAAAGCCCCTGCCTTGGGAATTTGACTATGGCAATGGAGAAGAGAGCAGTTCAGTTTTCCTCTCTCTTTCCAGTGACAAGTTTTTGAGGGTGGAGGTGAGGGCTTAGGGACACTGAGCTCAGGGGGTCACACTACTCTGCCCTTCTCTGGAGTGTGCTGAGCTGTCTCACAGGTAACCCTGGCTCTGCTCACCTGCCAACAGAGGCCTATACGCATCTGCTACGGAGTTGCTAACGCACCACTTCTTTGGCAAAGTCTTCTGGAGTCTGCCCACTGACCTTTTCCTTTCTAACAAGAGTTTTTTTTTGTTGTTTTTACTTTTTTCTTGGGAAGAAATATTTCTATGTTTGTTAAAATAGTCTAGGTTGAATAATAAAAGAACTCAAAATTTTTCCTCAACATATTTATATTCTCTTAATAATTTTCGGCAGGTTCTCTTAATAACTTGCAAAGCAGCTCTTTTCTACTTGCTGAGTCAAGGACTCAGGCTCTTGCTATATGGAGGCTTTGCCTTCTACTACCGCGCTTTCATCACTGTTGTCTACACTGAGCTGAGAGAGGAAGCAGGGCCAGACTGCAAGTAAAGCAATATTTGGAAAGGAATGTGTAGACTCACTGGGCCAAACCTGAAGGTTGTTAATGGCACTTTCTTCATACTCCCCAGGAAGGGCACTTAGTCACATGGCCACATCTAAGTTCAGGAAAGAGAAGAAAGGCAGTCTAGGTATGTGCTCAGAGAAGTGACCAGGAGATTTTGGTGGAAAGTGATCAGTCTCTGCCAAAGTATTGACCCAAACCAGAATTTCAGTCTACCTTTTGTGTTAGTTAGCTATGGCTGTATAACAAAATACTCTGAAGCCTAGCCTATTTGCATGGTAAGTTTATTATATTACATAGTTTCTGTGACACAAGGATTTGGACGCAGCTTGGCTGGGTGTTTCTGACTTAATATTATTTACGGAATTATGGGTAAAATGTTGGCCAAGGTGCTCAATCCCTGGAAGGCTCACAGAAGGATAAAGTCATGTTCCAAAGGTGGCTTACTCTAACTCCAAAGAGCAGGAGAATTAGTGCTGGCTGTCTCAGGAAGCTCCAGTTCCTTCATGAGCCTCTCCACAGAGGTGCCTGCATGCTCTTACAACACAGCCTGCTTCTCTGCAAGTGATGCTAGGGAGAAGCTGTGATGCCAACTAATCATTCAGTCCCAGAAGACACACACCATCATTTCTGCCATATCTTATTCAGAAACAAATCATTAAGTACAATGCACAATCAAGAGAAAAGTAGTCTGTATTTCTTATAAGGAAGTTTATCTAAAAAACTGCGGACACATTTTAAAATGACCACCTTCTTAAAGGAAACTGTGGTCATGTGAGGTAGTTCAAAATAATGAAAGATCAGAAGAAGACACAACAGGGCTTTCAGAAGTTCTCGGCTGATACTTGGTGTATTTGCTGTCTTGGCCCATTTCAGTGCTAATTATCAAATACTGTAGTTATAAGACAATCCTGGCTTGCAGTTTTGGAGTGTGAGACATCTCAGACTGTAGTGCTGACACCTGGTGAGGGCATCAGAATGTGGGCCAGACAAGTGAGGACACCAAATCAGAGTGGAAATGCTGATCAAGCTTCCTCTTTTTAGTAGGAGCCCCCACTCCTAACAGTTGGTCCCATTTATGAGGATGGAACAGCCCTGACTTAATCATCTTTTCAATGCTTCACCTCTTGGCACAGTTATAGTGACATTTAAATTTCAGCATGGATTTTGTAAGGGACATTCAAATCGTGCATTTGCCCTCTGTGACTGTTTTGCTGCAGTGTACAGAAGAGGACAATGAGAAGATTTTTAGAATGGGAATTACACCTCAGAAAAAGGGAAATAGAAAAGCAAAGGACTTCGGGACTTTGTAGAACAACTGAAAGTCCTCAGCAACCTGCTTTTGGACTAAATGATAGATGACTCATTAGCTGATTTAAGTTAGCATATAGCTGGGAGGGGGTAGCTCATTTCCATAATTCTAAACCTACAACACTTTCTTACTGATGCAATCGCCATGTGGCATGTTGTTCCAGATACCAGGCACAGGTTTGAGCTAGGAAGGGTCATTAAACAACAGGGGCAAAAATTGGGTAGTCTATGACAAAACCAAAGTGACACAGGGTTGTACCAGCAACTCACCAGGCGGCATGTAAGTCCCTTGGAACAATGATTTTGGTCTTTTACAGTTACTGCTTTACATTTGTCCTTAAGCAGAAGCGAAGGTATCAAGCAGTAGGTATCCAATGAATAAAACAGAAATACAGTGTGTTGTGGAGTTAAAAGAAAATATCTGCTGTGTGGAGAAAATGATAATGAAGGACTTGGCTTTGTAGTTGGGCTGGAGGACAAAGCCTGTCGGGTAGAGCCCTGAGGACGTGGGCTCAGACAGGGAAACTCGGCAGGTCCAGGGGAGCTGGGCTGCAGAGCTGTGCAGTTATTTTTGCAGTTGTTTTCTCAGCATACTGGGCTTATGGTGGCATCGGTCACAGAAGGCTTTCAGTATTCATTTTTCGTTCAAAAATGCCTCTCCCAAAAGTCAGAATAGCTATTAAGGATGGTATGGTGAAGGGACTAACCCATTTAATTAATAAGGTCATCTGTCTTGCGGAGAGGCTCTCGGAGGCCTTTGAGGAGGACTTGCTGCGCTGGATCACAACCCCAAAGGACAGGCATTTTCCATTTAGTCCAGGAAGTCCCCATCCCATCCCACAAAGCCAATCGCAGGTTTTAATTGACATTTGCTCATCCTTTCACATTAATTTCTCTGTGGACCTGTTTGATCTAAGCTAGCCTCCCCGGTGAGGTTTTCAAAATGGATTAGACGATCTCAGCAAGTATTTACAACATCCTGGACCCTGTCCTGAGAAGAAGGATGCAATTGAGCAACTTTGATGTCCAGTGCCCTCCCCCACGTTAAATTTAAAGTGGACACAATACTGAGCCCAATTCTTGGGTTCTCAAAGCTAGTGATTTTCACATGCTTTGTCATTTCTGCCCAATCCGCATAGATGCAGTGAGTCATGTAGACTTGTTTTTAGGGCTTTACCTTTTCCCAG
>PVJA010001486.1:0-125944 GCA_004027025.1 Myocastor coypus | reverse complement strand
TTTTTTTTTTTTTTTCTTCAAGCGTATCAAATAATTCTGGTGGTCACTTGAGCCTGGAAACAACTACATCTGAAGTTCACTAATAATTCTAAACTCACAATTAAGTCCATTTTTCCAGAACATATTATAGGACAAGATTTAGAGAAAAATGTAGCGTTGCCTTCCTTCATTCAGCGAGTATGTATTGCGTGCTCCCTGCATGCTGCGCGGGCGTCTGGACGCTGCAGCCGAGAGCCATGCAGCGGCCAATCCCTGCGCTCCCAAAGCTGTCCTGAGGGCGCGTGGTCACAGGAGGAGACGCACAGAGACAAACCGTGCAGCCCAAAGGGAAAGGGACAGCAGGGGGCATGGAGAGCCACGTGTGACCTGTCCTAGGCTTCTTCTGACAGCCAATGGGAAAGGAGGGCGGAGCAGGACGGGGCTCAGGGCTCCACTGTGGACAACAGCCGTGTCACGGGAGACACGGGGTGCAGAGCGCAGGGAGTTGTGGGAGGAGCCACCATGGTTGGGTGCGGCGAGCAGATGCGCTGCTCGGCTCAAGGGCAGGCTGTGCAGAGCTGGGTAGGGCTGCCAAGGCGTCCTCCCACACGGGTGCACGGCCCTGGACGCCCTCTCCTGAGCAGCAACGCCCCTGTGGCTCTGCTCAGATGCTCCTCTCTCAGGAAGCTGTTCTTTCCCAAGTCTTGCTTAGAAAATCCCTCTTGCCTTGTAGCAGCTGGGACATAAGTTTGACTCCAAAGGACCCGCCTGGTTTCACTCTTGGTCCCTCAGCTCTTTAGGGAGAAAGACTGTGTGTAACTTTAAGCCCCAGCCCTGGCCTGGGTAGAGTCCGGCGCTGGAGAGAACAATGCCTTCTCCCACCCCAGGACAAAGGATGCAGGTCGCAAGAATTCGTGGATGAACTGGTTCTGGAACAGTAGCACTACGGGAAGCCTTCCCAGGTTTACCTCCCTGCCCTGCACTCTGTCCTCCGTCCTCTTCCGTCTGTCCCCTTCTGTCCCCCTAGGTCCCCCTAGGCCCTCCTGTGCGTTGCCTGCCCTACTCTTTAAGCTTTGTTTCTCAGGCTGACCTGCATCTTCCCCACCCCCATCCACCCCCGCTTCTCCCCCGACCCCACCGACCCCTCAGCAAGCCCCATTGCGCATTCGGAGGGCGGCCTCCGACCTGCTGCCCGCTACTCACGGAGGACTGTCTGTCTCCTCAGCACGAGGCCCCGCCAAAGGCGCTTCAAATGCTCTCATGGCCTACACGATGGGCATGACTCGAAATAATTCGCCAAAGCCTTTCTGAAGCCGCTCACTGCCTTGTAGTTTTTCCTGAAATTGCTCACAGTACATGAGGCTTCTCTGTGTCACCTGTAGCCATCACCATCCTCTCTGGCTGCACACGACAGCCCTTTTGGTGCTGGACACCACTCTGAAGACAAAGCCAGATGGAAATGCAAGGGTGTGCTTGAGCTGAGGACCCAGAGGAAAAATGAAGCAGGGCAGGCTGCTAAGGAGGGAGCAGGAGCTGGGGTCCTGAGGGAGCCTTCACCTGGCTGGGAGCTCTGGGTGGGGGCTCTGGGAGTGGAGCTCTCTCGGGTTAATAGTCTGAGAAGGGGCTGCCAGGGCTTGGCATCACCCCGTAAGGAGGCGAGAGAGCACCAGCAGCAGCCGTGGTCCTGGACATCCTAATCTGCCGCTGCCCATCCCCTGTCCACATAGCCCTGGGGCCCCTCTCTGCCCAGGCACAGAAGCTCCAGGATGATGCTACTGTCTTGAGAAGCCACTGACCATGAAGGACGGTGCTGCTGTAGGAGTCCCCATCTCTGGGAGGCGGAGACCACAACCCCTTTCTCCACACACTCTTGCAGAGGGAAGGCCCTGGGAATCCTGCTCCACCCTTCGCTTCTCCCTCTGTCTCTCCCCGCCTTCCTCCTTTCTCTCTTTCCTCCTCTTTGCCTTCCCCTTTGTTATGAAGACCCGCAGGTATGGTGCTTCACTGCTCAGCCTAGGCTCATACAGTAGGGCTACGAAGGGGGCTTGAAATCCTCTGCTAGTTTCTGATGCCTGTTTGTCTTTGCTGCACCTGAAAAGGACTCAGGGATCCCTTCCCTGGGCTACTGTAGCCTACAGTGTAAATCAGAGAGCAAACCCTGACAACCACTGGCCCATGGGACAGGAGACAAGCCTCAGAGCAGTGGCATTCACCTCTTCACACGTGCTTGGATGGCTCTGTCATTCCCATCTGCCTCCCCTGCCCCGCTCCCCCTCGCTAGTACGAGCTCACTGAGGTCGGTCTGTGCAGAAGGAGCCCATGGCTCACCCAGGCTGCGTTTTGCATCCTGATCCACAGATCTGCCTAGAAAGTCACACTGAAGAGCGACGGGGGAGTCTGGACCCCAAGCCAGTCCGCACTAGGGTTTATCTCATTACTGTCACTGTTGGGGCAAAACGTCACTGCCCTCTGCCTCCGTTTCTTCATATGATGCCATGGATAAGAAGTGCCCCCTCGTAGCACTGCTAGGGCAGCTGTGATCTGGGCAAGAAAGGCAGAACTCTCCTGGCACGCGTCACACAGATCATGACTGTTAGTTGTTAGTTAGTGATGAATTTGGAGATTTCATGGAAGACATCACAAACAGCCGAGGGATGCCCCTGGAGCCATGGTTCTCAACCTTTCTAATGCCATGACCCCGCAACACAGTTCCTCATGTTGCGGTGACCCCAAACCAAAAAATAACTTTGGTGGCTACTCCAAAACTGTAATTTTGCTACAGTTATGATTCAGAATGTAAATAACTAATGATATGCATTAGGTATTCTCATTGCTACAAATCAAACATAATTTAAACATAGTGATTAATCACAAAAACAATATTTAATTATATGTTGAGAAATATTTATTACTAATTCCAATAAATAACATTTCACCATGGCATAACATGGGTTTAAATATGTATTTTCCGATGACTTTAGGTGACCCCTGTGTTTTGGTCGTTTGACCCCCGCCGCGGTCACGACCCACGGGTTGAGAACCACTGCCCTAGAGGCAAGGGGTGCAGTGCAGATCCCTTGCCCCTTTCCCAGAGCAAAACTCTGGGAAGCCCCACTATTTCCACTGCCCAACACAATAAAAGAAAAGAAACCCTGTAGTTAGTACCAAATTACAGCGAACTAATACAGAGGATTATTGCCAATTGCATGGACAGGAATTATTTGACTTAATAAGACCTAGGCTGCAAACTATTAACCCAAGAGATTAGCTCCACAGGCCATTGGGCAGACAACCTTAGCCCGAGCTGCCACTCAGACCCGCGAGTGCCCATCGCTAGTCAATTAATCCAGAGGGGCTTAGCCATACAGGGAGCCACCTCTAGCTTCCGTCCTCAGGACATCTGTAAGTGGACTTCCTATTTGGTTCTCGTATTATTCACGGGCATTGCTATGTGCAATTTTAGCAGAGCTGTGAAATTTTAAATCGCATTAGACTTAGCCTTTATCCATGGAGAAAAACAACCCTTCTCGCCCTCTGCGCCCTGATGATTAATGAGAGACTGCATTTCTAAACATTAGGAATAGTTTTTAAAGCTCAGAGGTGGCAAAAAATTATTTACTGAGTTCGATACTTTACTGGCAGTGCTGCCTTGAATGCATAAGTGTCTCTGCTAGAGATGTGCCTTACATAGGACCAGGGCACAGACCTTTCACCCATCACTGGTGGCTTTAGCGCTTCCAGCACAGTTAAGCTTGGTCACGTGTTGGTACCGGCACTGAGTGCCATCTGCTCATGCTCACAGCCCTGGGGCCCCTCGGCACACAGAACAGTCACCACACATCTGGGAAATGACCCAATGCTGCTGCCTGGAAGTATCAGACAGGCTGGGAGGCTGCCCTGCGGGTAGCTCATGACTTAGGACATGTGCGTGTGTACAGGAAGGAGGTGAGCAGGGCCAAGGTCGTGCATCCCGCCCACCCACACCAGCTGGGGCCAAGCTTGCTGTCCCTGGACTGACCCAGCAGGACTCTGCAAGTAGCCACGTCCGCAGATGTGTTTGCCCTGGTTCAGGAAGGCACCTGGTTCCACACTCCTGGTATCTGCTTATCCCAAGGCAAGGCTTGTTTTGAAAGCAGGAAATCGTAGAGAAGCTGTGGGCTTTGAGAAGGAACCTGCATCCTGAGGACTAAAAGCCCGTCTCATGCCTCTGCATGGGCAACTGGAGCAAAGTACCAGTGACCCGGGGGCTGAAACAGGACACAGCCGGTTTGCACAGGTCAAGGTCCACATGGCGCATGAGTCCTGCTGCCTGGATGCCTCTCTGCCTGCATGCGCATGGTGACCACACTAATGCATGGTAGGAGACAGCAGAGAGAGAGAGACGCAGCTCTGGTGTCCCTTGCTCTGTCCACAGTGACCCTGACTCTCACGCTGAGGTCCAGCCTTTGAAACCTCATCGGCCTTCTTCCATTCCTAAAGGATGTCCTTCCTAACCCCAGGTGAAAGCCTCCGTGGTAAGTGTCACAAGACACAAACATGCAATAGTGACCAGGTACCTACTGAAAGCGCAGGAAATAAAGGTCAACAGTGGGACCCTGCAGCCTCATGGCTCCGGGTGTCCACCCTGCTCGCTGTCCTCTCATGCTGCTCGCTCATTCATTACCCTAGCTCTTGCCCGTGGGATAGGCTGGGCTGGCCACCCCCTCTGAGTTCTCGAATGCCCTCCTGCCCTGCTAGGAATGTCCCCAGCACTCTTCCTACCTGCCTCATTTTGTGCCACTGTCTCTGCCGGGTCATTTCCCAGAGGAGTTCGGATGTCCACACAGATCTGTTGTTACAGCTCATGCTAGCTGCCCTCCGGAAGCCTCTGACTCTCCTGGGTGGGGCTCTTGGGAGGTGACCGGATCTAGGGTGTGTGACTCTGAGATGAAGCGTGTTCGGTGCCACCACTCGCACCCCCCCACACCCGGGTCCGAGCACAGTTCTGGATGTGGACAATGGACACAGACACCCCCCCTCCCCCGGGGATGGGTGGCTCCTTGCAATAGGCTTGTAGCTGGACAAGGACTCAGAGGGCTCCCGCTACCTGCCCTGCCATGGCCTGCTTCCCCTCTGTCATGCTTCACTGCCATGGAACCAGCTATAGACCCACATTTCTAGACCCATGACAGGAAGTAAGGCTTTCTTTATCATGTGGGCTTGGGCTATTTTGTGCCAGCAACAAGGAGCAAACTGAGACACCCATCGCCTTCTGTCCCCTCTGTGTGCTTGACTTTCAGCACCACTCTGCCCCCCATCCACAGCCCCCAGGATGGGGGCTGGGAAGGCTGCTGTTCACAAGGTACCCCACATCTGCAGGACAAATCCCGAGCCCTCTAGGCCGGGGCTGTGCCCTTAGGGCAGCCCTCTCAGAGGAAGAACTAGAAAGACCTGCAGCACTGGTTGCTGCTCCTGCAGTGTGAGGGCGAAAGACCAGCGGGGGGCGCCAGCGAGGCTGAACAGAATAGGGCAAGGGAGCAGACTGTGGGTCCCTGTCTGGAACCTTAAATAGCGACGGCCTTTAGCAAAGGACAGGTTCGACGCACCTACCTTTCCTAAAAGGGCTCAGGCTGCACAATATCCACAAGAGCCGTGCTGCAAACACTTAGCATGCTGACGGCTACCACTCGCCAGCCACGCCAGTGGGCCACAGAGCAACACCATGGCTGGCCGTGTGCGTTTTAGAAACACAAAGTCGAGTTCTCCATCATCACACGGTGGGTAGTGCCAGAGCCAGGGTGCCCAGGAGAGCTAGCGTGAGCCCACGCCTGTGCTTTTCCATGGGCTTTACTGGAAGTGCTCAGGGTCAGGCAGATATCTGGAAGCATGGAGTTCCCAAGGTGAAAACAGGCTGCTTCTAGAACATTTTGTTTATACACCAACCAGTTAAGAGGCAACACACCCGCCCTTTAAATGGAGGAATGCTACAGCTTGGACAACTGGGCTGTAAGCCAGTCCCCAAGGGGCAGATGCGGAGGGATTCCACTTGCAGGAAATACCCGGAGCCGGCTGGTCCACAGCCACAGAAAGCAGGAGGCTGGCGCCGGGGGCTGGGGCTGGGGCGCCTTAATAGGTTTCCATTTGAGGCCATAGATACTTCTGGAGATGGGTGGGATGGATCCCCCATGGCCGAGAACAAGCTTAAGGTGGCAATGACGATGACATTCACGTTATTTGTTTCCCACAATAATCTGTGAAACAAGCGCGGGTGGCAGAAATGGCCGAAAATGTTTAGGATTGACCAGAACATTACTTCTTGATCCGAATCTTGCGTCTCTTTGCAGCCGTGAGCAGCTGGCAAGGAGGCAAATGCAGCAGGTGTGCAGGAGAGGGCCTAGGATGCTGGGTGCCACTCCCTATGGGCAGGGCCTGAAAAGCCACGCCTCCTGCGTGCTACGTGGGAGTGGCTCATTAACAGCGGTGACGTAGTCAAGCTCCTACACGCACACTTTCTCACGGGCTGCCTCATTGATGACATGAATGAGGAAGAGGAGCTCTGCAGGTCACCGGGCTTCAAGATCTTCAGGTTGAAATGAACCTCTCCGCGCACAGCTGAGACCCGGGCAAGGTCTACTCCTCTGGTGAGAGCACCTTTTCTTCTGTTCATAATGAGAGTTTAAAACAAGAGGAAGGCAGGAAGTGAAGACGCAAATGGATGGCGCGGGAAACAAAGAGGAAGGGCACGAGTCTGGAGGGCGAGCCGCTTGGCTGCCCCTGCTGTGAGTGACAAAGGCTGGACAGAGCAGCTGAGGACCCGTGGCTCTGACCGTCCTGAGGGCTTGCTTCTGTCTGCACCGGATGCGGGCGGCACCCACGGGGTGCCGCAACAGGGCCAGCAGGAGGGACCTGTGCGCCAAGCCCCTTGCAGCCTCCTCCCGGGCTGCTTGCTTCCTTCCCAGGCACTGTCCCACTTCTCTGGCTGCTGTCTGTGCATTAAATGTTGCCCACATTTAGTGGGCAATAATGCACTGTCCAGTCCAATAATGCACAGTCTCAGTCCCTCCTCTCCTTCCTGAGACCCCACACAGGACACCCGCAGTTTAAAGAAAGAGAGTTTGCGCAGACTCACATTTCAGCCCTAAGCCGCAGCGGGAGAACACAAGGGCCTCGTGCAGGAGAGAAGCGGCCCACACCTGGGCGGCCAGGAAGCAGAGAGTGAGGGGAGGAGCCGGGAGGGGCGGAGCACGCCCAGGCCCCGCCCCTTACGCCCCACCTCCCGCATCACGTGGGCTTTCACCATTACTCAATGTCCATCATCACTTTCCAGAGCCTGCCTCAGTGCATGAGGCTCTGGGGGTGTCCAAATATCAATTACCAGAAGTATTAATGCCAACTCCTTTATCGTCACAGGAAGTAACGTTTTCCAGTGCGTCTTTGGATACTCATAGTCTCTTGGCTCCACATGGTAAGGGAGACGTCATCAAGGTCAGTCCCGCCATCCAAGGGGCCAGCTGGTCACCCCCTCATGGAGGACAGATGAAACCTAATACCTGACCTAGTCGCACTTCGGGGTCAGGGCACCACGTCCTGGGCACCGCTGGAGGGTACGACGTGTGACAGCTGCACCATGCGAACCCGCTTTGGCTTTCAGAGAACCCACCCCAGGACAGTGCTGTCGGCCCTGGCAAGGTGAGTTCAGGTTCCTTTCTGAGGCACTGGAGAGCAACATGCTACAGTCACACAGAGTCATGGGGTGCAGTGTGGGGGGGCATTTCCCTGTACCCCTTCAGGCCCGTGGCAGTTAGGAGCACCTAGGCCGCTGGAGGGAAGTCTTCCTTGTGCACATTGGCTTCTGGCACTCTGGCTCAGCAGTGGGAAAAGAGGATCCCATAAGTACCTGAGGTTCCCTGGGAGTCACACTGAGCAGGAAAGGACAAGTGGACACCTGGCCACCTCCTTGTAGCACCCCTTCTGTGCTCAGGAAAATGACTGGTTCTGCTATAGACCCTGGCCTCCGTCTCAGGGACCAAGGTATGGATCTGTCTGTGCATTCTCCTGTACCCATTGGGGACACCTGGACTCAGGGCCAGCCTGACAGCCAGCATCGCATGCGGGGGTCACCCACACCTCCTGTCCTCTCTGTGTCTGTTGTGGGGAGCAAACCTATTCCAGAGCATGGGCAGAAATTCAGGGATGATCCTTTCTCATTATGACCTTTGGCTGGGAGCTGAAGGAGAAATTTTTTTCAGCAGACAGCTGAAAGCTTCTGCTAACCAGAGCAGACCTTAGGATCAACTTCCACATCTGCAGAGAAGAGCTCAGCAGGATGCTCACACACTCAGGCTGCTTATTTACCCAGGCGGGAAAGAGGTTGGGCAGATAAGGAATGAGATGTGCTTGAAGCAGTTGAATTTCTGCATCCAGATTCTTGAAGAACCATCTTCAAGAGGATGGGTCTGGTTGGATCAAAAACAGACAAGACTCTGCCAGAAATGCTCTGCAAGAATTTTATCTGGTTCAGAATCTGGATAGTTGCAGAAGGTAGGGCCCAAGCTGGGCTGGGAGAAGAGCTTCCAGGGGCCCCAGTGAACTCTGTCTTCCATGGAGTGTCAGAGTGGCCCGGAGTATGCCATGCCTAGCAAGTGTGCCCTTGTCCCCAAAAGACAGAGGATGCAGATGAGAATGGAGACTCACCAACAGGAACATGGGGGTGTTTCTAGCCACGCACTGGAGCCTTGCCACTGTTTGGACACAGCCTTTCTGTAGGGTATGTACTTATGTAGCTCACCCTGCTCATGTTTAGGAGTCACATTAGCAGTCATATAAAGTGACTGGCTTACGTTTGCTGATTAATCTTGGAGGTGGGCAAGTGACAATGGCAGACACTGTCAGGCACCTTGGAGACCGTGCTGTCCCCATGCTCAGGGGAGTGCTGTCACAGTCATGTCCCCTCCTATCCCAACTTCCTGGCGACCTGCTGCTAGAGCAGAGTTCAGTCAAGGCTGGCGTCACTGAAGAGTATCAATACCAAGCATCGGAAAATGGTCAAGGCACAAGACAGCGCTAACTTAAAACATGTATTAAGACCCTGAAGTAAACATGAGGCAGTAATCTGCAGCCCCTGGTGGTAAAACTAGACTACAGAAAAACAGGGGCACATGAGGGCTGGTTGAAGAAATATGATCACGAGTCAAAATAAAATCCTCAGCCGGGCGTAGTGGCGCACGCCTGTAATCCCAGCACTCGGGAGGCTGAGGCAGAAGGATCAGTGCGAGTTCGAGACCAGCCTGGGCTACAAAAGTGAGCTCAAGGCCAGCCTGAACTGCGCAGTGAGACCCTGTCTCAAAAAGACAAAAAAACAAAACAAAACAAAACAAAACAAAAAAATCCTCCATCTTTGTTAGTTCTGTTTACAATTGATTGTTTTCAAACCAAACCTGGGGTGCCAGTGCTCAGAGCACCAGCCCACAGGTAGGGGCTAGGATGGAGGGGAGCTCCAGCCCAGGTGTGTGTGTGGGAGGACCATTCTGTGTCCCCTCCTGGAGCTGGCAGGCCCTTCCTTCAGAGGTCCTTCCGTTGCCCCCTCCCTGCGAGCACGGTTACAAGGGCACAGTGCCCAGCAGCTTCCTTCAGCAATCTCCCTAAAGCAGAGGCTCTAGTGACCACTGCTAAAGATAAATATTAAGAGTGTTGGACCGCTAGGGTGGCACGTCAGCATGACTGGCTTTGAGGAGCTCCAGGAGCTGGGGAGGACATCCCAACACAGCTGGGGGGTCAGAGTGGCCGGCTGGAGCGCTGCGCCTTGTTCCCAGCCGCTTCCTCACCAGCGCTGTCCCCCTCCTCACTTCCAGGTCACTGTGAGCTGGGCCTGTTGGCTCCTCCACCCCTTCTGTCATGGCGGCTCTACCTATAAGCAGCTGGCAGTGAGCTGCAGCCCCAAGTGAGGTGAAGCCTTTCCTCCCCTATGCTGTGGGCGTCTCAGTAACAGGAAGACGTGTTAGTGGGAGTCTGCAGGGACACACCACGCTCCATCCCAGAACTCTACCCAGGATGCCCACGCCAGTATTCCCAGGCAACCCCTGGTCCTGGACTTGAGATCCTAGAACAGATTCGCTCACCCAGCTCAGTGAAAAACCCCACACGCCTTGGGGGCAGATCGAGAGCAGGCTGCCGATGAACATTCCAGAAAGAAGAGCATCATAACTTCTGCTGTTCTGAAGCCCCATGCTAACTCTCGACGTGTTTATCTCTCTGCTTATTTATGCCACATAATTGAATTTTTTTCTTCGGATGCTATCATAAATCTCCTAGGCCGGTCACTCAGGAAACAGCTCACTGCTATGCTGAGCTAATTTAAGGCAAGGCCATCATTTATTTCCTACGGAGCTTTTATGCTCTTCTTGTGGACCTGCACCTGCTGATGTACCATATAAAGACATTAGCTGAACAGTACTAAATTCAGGGATTTTCAGAGGAATCAACACATTACACCCACCCTTCCATTCAGAATGACCATTGGAGGTCATTTTCACGTCTTTAAAGGATCATCTTGTTCTAGTTTGGGGTTAAACTGGCCCCCAGAATATGGGTACACAGGGTCTTCCATTCATGCTTTGAGGAAAAAAAACTCAGGGAAGTCATTTAACAATTTGGATCAATGTAAGGAGTCCTGAAGAGGCACCATCTGGGGTGGAGAGGGTGCTGCATCGTTCCAAGAGGCCTGTGGTGGTGAGACAGACTGTCGCGTCCCTCTGGGGACCGATCGCCTGAGAAGGTGCGGAGCTAACGTAGTGTGTGATTGCAAGTAAGACTTGAGGGAGCTTAGGGCCCTAAAGACATGGCGGGGGGGAAGCCCTGTCACCGTGGTGAAGCTGTCCAGGAGCTGACGTGGGAGTTGTAGGCCTCAACGTCAAGCAGCATTCAGAAAAACAGCCTTGCCTCTATGCATGGCCTAGGGTTTCCATCTGCCCAAGTATTATGGTTTATGTTATGTGTCCCCCCAAGTGAGACTTGACTCAAGATCCACTGGTATTATGTGTTTTAGTACTGATGGGATTATAGGTCTAAGTACTGCTGGGGTCATGGGTGTGGTCTAGGGCAGAAGGCAGAGACCCTGAATGTAATATAAAAGGAGACAGAGAGACAGACTCACGGTGCTGCTCTCTGCCATGTGCCACTCAGTCTTGGAGCGACCTGAGTATAGACTGAAGCCTCCAGTAACTGTGAGCTAAATAAACCTTTCCTTCCTTCATTCTGAGTGTCGGGTATTTGTCCCAGCAATGGGAGAAGAGTAACTAAGACACCAAGAAATCGTTCTATTCTTGGCACCTTCTCACCACCATGAAGCGCTAGTTCTGAGGTGGAAGTTTCTGCTCTGCAGACAGCACTCTCCGTCAGTCAGTGTGTTCAGCTACTATGTGTGCTATTGTATGCACTGTCCGGGAATAGGAGCCGGGGCTGCACCCGATGCAGGTGTGTCTCCCAGCGCTGTGTCCAGGCCCTGTCACTCAATCCTTGTGTGCTTTTTGTATGCCTGGGCTCACTAGAGTTCTGAAAAATGCTTGCTAAATATGGTATTCCATTCCCAGTCAAGAAAATAACCAGAGGAGGACAGCCTATGAGTGGGTAACTTAATGTTAATCTTCAGAAATCCTCCACGTTCAACATCCATGTGCAGGGCACTCCTGCAGCTTAGTGATAAACCTGGAACTGGAAAATATGTTATGGATTATGTTGTTACTTTGCTTATCAGAGGATCAGGCAGCCCCACTCTTTCTAGGAGACCCTGTGCCCTTATCCTACCCTGGTTCTAGTGCCGGAGAAAGTGCTTCCTCCCTCAGAGGTCGGTGCTGACTGTGGCACACATTCCCTGCTCGGGAGGTCACCCATCTTTAGGTCAGAGCTTGCAGCGCCTTCAGGGAAGCAAGCATAGGAAAACAGAGAGGGCACGAGGCTCTGCATGCTGGTGGGGGAGACAGAGAGTGGACAGGTTGTCAAGAGGAAGGTGGGGCCAGAGGGTTCAGGTGAGTGGAGGAGACCCGGCTAAGGGGGGCTGGGCCTCCTACAGCAGGGAGGTGGAGGGGTGAGCACTCACTACATCTTGGGTTTAACCTTGTCCATCACCATCAGGAGCTGTGAGAACCCCCGGGACAAGAGCAGCATCCTTGCTCTCCCCGGCACACTTGGCTCAAGCTGGCAGGGAGACGTGAAATAGAAGGCGATGCAGGCCTGGTGTGAGGCTCCGCAGCATTCATACTACAGGGCAAGAACGGCCCCTGAGCCACCAGCGCACAGGGTTGCTCTCGGAGGCCTCCAGGTCCGCAACGGGCTTGTCCTTTGTGTCTGTTGGCACGTGTGCCACGCCTACTTCATTCAGCAGCTCCTGGAAGTATCTGGTTCTAGGGAGGAGAAACTACTGAGGCTGAATGGTGAGCAGCAGCGTCAGCAAGCAGCGTCTAGAACACACTGAGTTGGAACTGTGACCCACATGGATGCAACACCAGACAAACGACGGGCTGCTGAGATAGCTCAGTAGTCTAAAGTGCCTGTTCAGGCAAGCGCAGGCCCAGTACCACATGCTTTGCCAGCCCCACTGCCAAGAAGAAAAGCATTGCACCCTGTACCCAAGTCTTAGGAACCACGGGTCCCTGCCAGGTCGCCTGGTTCGTCGCTTCCCACTCTCTCATCGTCCTCTACCTCCTGTGGTCGCCCTCCTGCCCGCTGGCCCCATACGCTTTCAACACAGCTCACTGATGCAGATCTGAACTACCTCAAACACACACATACTGCATGCGCATAGCTTACAGGAAGATGGTTATGTGAGTACTCACTGAAAAGGTGAAGAGCTGATGGAGTCCTAGGGACGGGGTCTGTTCTCCAGTGTTAATGGAGCCAGACAAAGCCCTGGTCCCCAGTTGCCCTACCCCTTCATTACCCAGGCCCTGTGCGCTTGCTCCTGCAGACAGCCAACTGGTATACCTCGTGCTTCAGATGGCATGGAGCTGACTTGCAAACACAGGCAGCTCCCACCAAGCAAACCTGGGGGGAAAGGGATGCCGTGGTCTGCTGCAGTGTTTGCCAAACCTGCGGCACACATAAGCCGTGGGCTGTTTGCTATCATCGGTCCAGTGTGATGAAACAAAGTCCATGTACACCGAGCTGCCCACTGCCACTGTCGAGGAGTGGTGAGGGACCCTCAGGGGAGGTGACCTCTGAAGAGACTCCAGGGACTCAGATTTCCCTGCAGTTCTGCAGCCAGGGACACTTGCAGATCAGGTAATGAGGATCTAATGGTTCTCCTGCGATGCGCTGCCCCCAGCCTAAATGCATTACAGGGCAAAGGCATTTATTTTCTGCCATTTCAAGAGAGAATACTGAAAGCCAGCATTTATTGACCTCCCCCAAACCTTTGATGCAATTAACAGCAATTTGGTGAGAATAAAACTGCCCGCGATTGACCTTACTTCATTAGTTTGAAGATTATTTTACAAATGGAGAGCAGAGTGCTGTAATTTAACAGTTGAACTACAATAACTGATTAAATGAATCTTCTTGCAATTCCAACAAACTCAGGCTACTTTCTAAAGATAAAGCATTAACGAAAGAGGCACTATGCATTTTGGTTTAAATTCAAAGACAACCACTGAAGTTGATTTTAAATTTTAATTTTAGGTGATTTTTCTTTTTACTTCAACCTCTTGCTTTATGTATAAAGGTCACTTATTTCTTATTCACTGTTAATTTGAAATTTATCACTGGGCTGATAAAATAGAGTAATAGACTTTTTTCATTGTACAAAGGATTCTCTATGAAATGATAGCTTCAGGTGAAACTTCTGGCCAATAAAGTTTTCCAGGCTTTTAAAATACATTGCAACCTTATCCGCAGGGTGCGTTCCAAAGCTGCAGGAAATCTGAGCTGCCACAGATGAGGAGTGTGTCCAACTGAGCCCCCCGGGACAGTCACCTTCCAGTGTTACTTGGCTCCATTTGCTTCTCATTTATTCTTCTTACAGTGGTGCACATTCTGGATTGTACCAAATGACCTTAGGTGACTTCCAGTGTGTGGTAGGAACACCTGAAGGACAAGATGCCACCCAGCTCTAAGTGATGGGGCTCCTCTGGGATTCAGGGGTGACTATGGAGCTGGGTTCTGTTGTTTCTAGAGCCCTACAGGCATGTCTGGGCACCCGCTGGGTAGCCTCGCCAGACCTTGTAGAATCATCTGGCAAGGACTGAGTCTCCTCACACAAATCACTGATGAGCAACTCCACAGGCAGTGGAGCTCCTGCTGAGTAGTGGAACAGTGGGCTGAATGCTGTGAGGACAGCGAGAAAACGACCCCAAACGAGCGCTTACCGTAAGGAAAGGCGCAAGGACAGAGCTGCATTGCAAATTGCAGCCTTGCGTAAGGACCAAGAAAAGCGCAGTCAGTAATAAAGATAGTGCTGACTGTCTTCCCACCTTGCTGATATGAACACAAATAGGATGAAAGCAACAGGAAGGGCTGTGGGGTGTAGGCGAGTAATCCCAGCACTGAGAAGGCTGAGGCAGGAGGCTCACGCCGAGTGCAAAGCTGGACTGGGTTATAGAGTGGACCATGTCACAGAATACAACTGATTTATATTAAATGTGATATAACATTCTGGGTAGTTTCTTTTTTAAATATTTATTTATTTATTTATTTATGTGGACTCTGCCTGCTCTGGGGGTGGGACTGGCACAGCATGTGATGCCAGGGATCGAACCACAGTCCCTGCGGGTGCCTAAACTTGCCTAGGCAAGCACTTTTTGGGGCGCTAAGCTATCTTGTCAGCTCCTCTGGGTAGTTTCTAATGTTTTTTTTTTCCCTTACTATTTTCATTCTCTTTTAAATATAAAAAAAAAATTATTACACTAAAAATAAGTGACATGAAAGAAGAAAACAAAAATCCAGGAATAAAAGCACTTTATGGGGTTTGGTCAAATAGCTCAGCGGATTAAAGCATCTGCAAGCAGGCGCAGGGGCTACAAGTTTGATCCCTGGGCCTGCTGTGCCAGCCCTGCCCCTGGAGTGCGCTGAAGCAGCAACTGAGACTGCGTGTGGTGGTGCATGCCTATAATCCCAGCTCTTGGGAGGCTGTAAACAGGCAGATCACTATGAGTCTGATCTAGTAGTGAGACACTGAACACCCTGTAGACCCTTCCCTAAAATACAAAAGGAAAATAAAAAACAACAACAGAATACCAAATCCACTTTATATGAGTATCACCAACCTACTAGCACTTAATCTCCTCAGAGATGTCTGGACCTCTGTCCAGAAAATTTTAAACCAAGAGAAATTAAAGATATAAGCCAATGAGGAATATATCATATGCGTAAGTTGCAAATTGTTATTGTTGTAAATGTGTAAATTCTTACCAATTTTATTTTCTTTTTATAAGTTGTACCTGGCGTGGGCTGACATGCAAGCTAATTTTATCCACCATAAATAGAATGTGATTTCTAATACTCTTTGCACGTATGTCATTGGACAGGCTGATTCTAATATTTTTATGAAAATAATGGTAAAAGTTAGGACAAATAAGTGTATGTGTGTGTGGGTGTGGGTGTGTGTTTTCCTGGGGATTGAACCCAGAGCCTTTGCAGTAACTACATTGTTCACCAACCCCACCCCCTTTTTTTTTTTTTTTTTTTGAGCTCGGCCTTTTATTTCTAATTTTGAGACTCTCATTGCTCTCAGAGTTCTGGGATCACAAACACCTGCAATGCAGGCTCATAAGGGGAACCCTAAGGACAACTTCTGAAGGACTTGAACTAGCACCTAACATGAATAAGTAAATGGTCCAGGCATCTAAACTGAAGAATTGCAGCCCCATGGCGAGCAATTTAACACGGAGCAGAAGGGGTGCAGACAGCTCTGCCCAGCACCTGGCTGCCAGCCAGCAGAGACCCCACAGCACTATGGGGGAAATGACATCTTTGCGCCATGGGCTGGAGTAGCTCCACTTCCATATGAAAATAAGCGAATCATGGCCCCTCTCACGCCCTACTAAGAAATGGACTCTGAGTCCATCATCAAGCCAGTAAAAACTAGCAGATAATGAGGGAGAATATTTTCATGACCTTGAAAAGGACAAAGATTTCATTAAAAGATAACAAAAAAGGTAAACAAAGAGCAAATACTAATTCATCTTCAATGATATTTTAAAACCCCTGCTCCTCAAAAGACACTGCAAAAAATTTTGAGTAAAAAGGTGAGTCGCGGAGAGGACAACATCAGTGCTGCATCTGAGAAGGCCTCACATACAGAACAGATGAGTGACTGCCAAAGACGAACAAGTGGTAGGGAGAGGGGACCTGACACAATAGAAATTAGCAAAGCTATTATTGTACAGGCATCCCCTGAAGAGCACCCAGCATGGCCAACAGCACAGAAGTCCTCTCGATTACTGATCAGCAGAGAAGTGCGCATAAGCGACACGAAATCCTTTCCTACCTCCACTACAATCGGAAACCCCCGCTGCCCACAAACACTACAGCACCCTGGCACACTCCCAGTGTGGGGGGGAAGTGGTGCAAAGAAAATGTCCTCTACACTGGGAGGGGTACAGACGGGCACGCAGTGCTCCGCATCTGCTGCTACCACACCCTCACATTATTGCAATGCAAACCAAGATTAATCTCCCAAAAGTTGTGTCTGTGTTCTACTGTGTCCTGAATTGTGCAGCATTTTCCTTGCCGTTGTTACCTAACCAATGCTGTATAGCAAATATTCCCACACTGCTTACATTACATCAGGTGGTAGAAATAATCTACAATTATTTACATCATAGAAGAGGGTGTGGTTAGTTTACACGCAGCACTATAGCAATTTGTACAACTCACTGGACACACTGGTGTTCTCTATTTTCAAGGGCCCTGGAATAAATCCACACGAATGCCTGGGAGTGACTTGCTTTGAAGTCTCCTGCTGTCTTAAGCAAGCCACAACACTCATATTTTACAGTCATTTATATGAATGCATATATTTATGGCCTGGATACGCAGCGCGTCCTCAACATACATCAAAACCACATCTAGAAACATGAATATCCATGAATGAAGAATGAAGATATGGGGCTATGATTGTAGAATGCAATGCTGGGAAGCAGAGCAGTAACACGTGCGGTGACACAGGAATAACTTTGAGCCAATTATATTTGACGTAAATCATAGGCATTCCACAATCCCAAAGTTAAAAAGCAAGCAAATGTGACTGGGTGGTGAGCGTTTTTGCAGTGGTGTTGAGCTGTGGTGCAGGACACAGGCATGGAATCGTGGCTTAGAAGCATTAGCAGGGAGGAGAGCAGGCTGCAGGACATGCTGAAATGGGGGCCAGAGGGTCGGAGAGAAAGCCTTCCGGGGCTACAGTGCAGTGAGCTGGGTCAAGACAGAGTGCATGGACCACAGGGTGGCGTGGAGGCTCCACACAGGCCTGCTGATTGTGTGCTGAGAGGGAGAAAACACATTGTTGTCTCTACTCTCCAAGCTGGGAAAATAGCTGGTCATACACAGCAGATCCCCGGGAGAAAATCCCGTGCACGTTTATTTCAGGTGCTGAGCTCCTCAGGCAGAAGGGAAGCCACTTCCTAGCAGAGTGCCCCTCTGTCCAGGGTGCTGACCTGGGAATCCTCTTGAGCAGGATTTCAATGATGACCAGGGAAATGTCCTTCTCTTCCCCTCTAAGAACCGCTTTCATTGCATCCCATAAATTCTAATAAGCTGTGCTTGAATTTTCATTGAATTGTGGATAATGTTTAATTTCTTGTTTAATTTCATTTGAAGATAGCATCATGTAATACAGCAGTCGATGTTGAATTCCTATTACTTTATCTAGTGAAACCTTGTATCATTTCTAATGCTGCCTTTTCTTTATATCTCTACTTTGTATTCTTCCAAAATAAAAATAAGGCGCTGGGGAGATAGCTCAGTAGAATAAGCGCTTGCCTGGCAAGTGCAAGGGCCTGAGTTCAACTCCCAGTTGCGCTAAATAAATAAATAATAAAGTAATTAATTTAAAAATGATGACCAAGGCATATTAGGAAACAGAAACAGACACCAAAAAAAAAAAAAAAAAAAAAAAAAAAAAAAAAAAAAAAAAAAAAAAAAAAAAAAAAGAAACAGACACAAGAAGACTCAGGCTGTAGTAGCAGCGTGGTGAGAGTGTGTGCAGCCTGCTCCTGGCCCTCCCTGGTCGCCTGCACCAGCTCTGATTGATGCAGTGGGGTCCCCAGGAGGCGCACCTGTACCTCCAGGCTCAGGCAAGGCATAGGAAAGGCACAGAGGCCTTCTGGGTAGGGGAGGAGACTCTTGCTCCTGCCGAGATCAGTAGCCCTAGCCCCGTGCACAAGGGGGACCCAGGCTGCTTCCAGTGTTCACCTATGGCCATCAGCAGACAGCAGAATAGGGAAAGCGAGCATCGAGACTCAACGGAAAGCTACGTGGGCATGAAGAAGTGCGAACCATGCATTTGGAGGAAAATGGATGCACATGGTGAGAAGATGATGCTTAGAGAACTAAACCAGACGTGCCAGCGTAAACACCCCGGGGTGTCTCTCGTCTGAGTGGGGCAAAGTAGACACAAGAGAAGAATAAAGGAAGCACACAACCAGCTTCCCCATGGGAAGGGGCCAGGGCCCAAGGAGGAGGAGACATCAGAGGAATAAAGAGGGACCATATGCAAGGCCCCAGGACCCCCCAGGAATGCGAGCATGGTGTCCCAGAGTGTGGAATAACATCAGCGAGAAGGAACACGGGAAGAGGAGAACAGGAGCTGGAGGGACGGAGAAGAGCAATGAGAAAGGGCAGGCTCCAGGGTGCGCAGTGCAGCCCAGGGAGACCGCAAGAGGCAGGCGCCCAAAATGCACCGGTTTAAAAAAAAATGCACAGAAGGAAACTAAGGAGAAAAGCCTTCAGCCTCACCTCCCTCGAGCTCAGGAGCAGCAATAGTTCAGATTCCTTCATTGGTAAAATCCACACAAAATGCCTGCTGTTGCCACCCCATCTCACCCCTGCAGCCTGCACAGCACCCGGCCTGTGGCCTCTAAGGCTTACTGCACCCACCTGAAGCTAAAGAAGTCCTTGTGGATGCCACGAAAATCTTCCCAGGACACCAAAGTGCAGAGCGGAATAAGAAAGAGAGTTTGATGATGGAGTTCATTCTTCTACCACAAGTAAGATGCTCCTCCCAGGACCTAGCCGCTCCGCTGTGCCTGCCCCGTGAGCTGCTGCTCCGGCTGTGTCTAGGAGCCCCAGCCCAGCCCAGTCTCACGCTGTGACGGTGTGTGTGGCTGGTTCAGAAGTGCCTGATCTGAGAGTGCGCAACGGACTCATGACGCAGTGCGGGGATCCGTGGCACTAGGAATAAGGCTGGGCGATCCCTAGGTCAGCCCACGATTGGCATGGTGCCACCCCAGGCCTGGCTACAACCTGAGGGACAGAGAGAGGCTTGTCTTGTCCCTCGCTTGCTGGACCCACCGTGCAGCTTCTCCTTTGTGGCTCCTGTCTGCCACGCTACCCTGACTCAGAGCCACCCTGTTGCTGGCTGAAAACTCTGTAAACTGTGAGCCAAGTAACCCTTTCCCCGCTTGCCTGTGGGTGTGGGGTATTTATCTCAGCAACAAGAGAAGCAGCTCAGACAGCCACGGCCTCTCCTCCAGCTGGCCCTCACCTGTAGGCTTCCTGGCCTAAGTCAGTGTTAGTGTCAGGGCTGCCTTCCATCTGCAGGGGCGGGCTGTTGATCGGCAGCAGGTGGCTGTCTAATTTGGCTAGAACTCTATTTTAATAGGTTAGATGTCTGTTTTGTGTTTCTCTCTTCCATTAACAACCCTGCTAATCAGATTTGGGGCCCACCAGTGTCCTGTCCGTTTGACAGAAGAAATGGACAGGAAAACATTTGCCATTTCCCCTTCTTTCAGTGGGCTGCTGCTGGGAGGATTCGCTGATCCGAGGAGAGCCCGTGAGCCGGTGCCTGAGCGGCGGCCGTAGTCATGTGTCTCACGGCAGGCTCTCCTGGTTCCCAGTGCCTCTACCAGGATCCACGGTGTCTTCCCTCTCGTGCCAACGTGAAAGCCACAGCATAACTCTATTCAAACTCTGGTCATAAGACAGTAAAGAGAATTCAACAGGGAAGCTAAAGGAGCTTCGCCGAAAGCTGTCCCGGCAGGCCAGCGGGCACACGCTGAGTGAGCCACAAAGGTGCACCCCAGGCCGGGATCCCTGAGCTGCAGCGGCGGGCCCCAAATCTGATGCGGGGAGTGCAGGGCATGCTTAGAGTGCCTCTTTCCTGGACTCGTCAGTAGTTTGTATTTCTACAACAGAAGCGAGCAGGGTGGAAGAGAGCCGCCAAGTCCTCTGTTTGACAAAGTGAGAAGCACAAACTCGGGGACCCCAGAAAAGAGACACCTAACACCTCCCAGGAGCAGCCAGAAGGGTGCGGAGAGGAAGCAGCCAGGGCGGTACTTAACTGACATACGTCACTGGCCCCTCCCCCACCTGAGGCTCCGACCGTTGGACGGTGGACGCAGCCCTGGACAAAGGGTGGACTCAGCCCTGGACAAAGGCATGCGTGGCTCCTCATGAGCCCTCGGGGCCCCCAGAGCTGGTCTGGAGGCTGGTGCTGCAGGACGGGTCTGGTGGAGGCCAAGGCCCTGCCCAGCCCCGGTGAAGGTGAGGGGAGCCTAAGTAGCCTTTCTGTTCTGGGGAGCAAAGGTTCAGCCACAGCCAGCACCCCCTGGGGTGTAGCACACAGCACCTGCCCCCCCACGCCCACCTCGGTTGGGCACGCCATGGCTGCCACCTGCACCGCTTGGCCTCTGACGACCACCCAACATTCCTGTCCTCACCTCAGGTCAGCCAGGAGGTCAGCTGAGGACTGACCGCTGCCTGCTGGGACCACCCCGTGCCTGTGTCCTGCACTCTGCAGGCTTTGTCAGCTCTGTTAGCCGGGGCCAGGTCTCCCTTCCACACGCAGGCTGCAGTGGGGCTGGGTGGGAGGGGTGGGGTAGGGCGGCACCCCTTCTCCCCTTCCCTCTTCACTGTATCCTGGCTTGTGGCTGGGGCCAGGCTCAGCGTGGGGCAGGGCCCCGGGGGAGCCCAGGGCTCTGACAGAGGTCGCCGAGAGCACTCATTGCTCACTTCCAACCTCAACTTCTGGCCGGCTCCCAGAGAGCTCCTCGGCTCCCACCTCACTGAGCATGCGAAGACACCAGAAGTGGCAGGTGGATGCCCAGGAAAGGGGGCGACTGGGAACCTGTGTGGCCTCAGCCCTCGTGGACCCTCTCTGCTCTCAGAACTGCAGTCGTGCCCCCACCGACCCTGAACTGCACGCCCTACTGACCCCAGTACCCTACCTCTGAGCACCTCCATTACACTCAACTGCCCACCACATAGCTGTCAACTTCACAGTGTATGGCTTGGTCCCCCAGGCTACACAGAAGCTCCACAGAGGCTGGGTTTGTGTTGTGGGTGGAATCCTCCACCTGGGGCCGATAAAACACTAGGCCAAGCTCGGGAAGCCCCACTTCCCAGGCCACGGACCTGGGCCACTCACAGCCCCCTGACCTGTAACTCCAGTCTAGCTCTGGCTGCTTCCTCTCTGTCTCCCTCCTCCTCCTCTCCCCCATGGTAGCTGCAGCCACCCCTCTGGTGGCCTCTTGAGGTCCCTAGGGGCTGTTGTGCGCAGTGCTCCTCTGCTTCCCAGAAGCCCCTGCTTCTAGCTTTCCCTCTGGCTCCTCCTGCCTGGCCTGCTCCTTATTTCACAGGGCCAGGTCAGCCCAAGGTCTTCCTAAGGGCAGAGACAAGGCCCTGGGGCCCTGCGCCACCTTTATCTAGGCGGGGGGCTGGTTCTTTCAGGGCAGTGAGCACTCCACACCAGCCTGGCCTGGCCCAAAACAGTTCTAGTCGATTTCCAACTGACCGTGCAGAAGATACATGAGCAAGTCTGAACACTCATGTTTTGCTGGACTTCCAGGCTAAATGAGTGAATTTCTCCTCCTGACCTTTTCTGATGTGTGCGTTTCCCCAGCACTTGGGTTCTGAGGAGGAGGAAGCTGCACAGGGATCTGCTGAGGAGCCGCAGTCCTGTGGGGTGTGGCTGGGTGGCGCAGGTAGCTGTGAGTCTCATGTGCTGAACACGCCACCAGAAGCCGCGTTTCTCCTAAACCCTCCTGGCCATGGTCCACAGATACAACTGCCTCGGGCCTGTGGTCCTGGGGATGCATCTGGCTGCACATCAAGCCCACACTAAGGCCACTGTGCCAAGAGTCAAGTACTGGCACCTTGATCTGAAAGCATTGTCTCGCTCAGACATCAAACAAGGGTACAGAGTGAAGACCACGCGCTGCCCTCTCCCTCTCAGTTGGGATTCATAGCGATGTTCACCAGCATGCCTTGGTGTACAGCCCGCAGCCTCTGCGTGCCTGCTCTGCCCACCTACAAGGTGGCACTGAAGTTTGTGGTCTCCTGTTGTGACAGAACTAGGAGCTGATGGAAGCCACTGCCACCTCTAACGCCATCCCACCAGCCCTCACTCATGAGGTAATGATGATTTTCCAAGACTCTGAACAAGTACAAAAGACAGCAGGTATCCCGTGTGTCCCTGCCCCTTGACCTTGTGTGACCTTGGACCCATTCCGACAGCTGTAGAGTAAAAAAGAGGCGCATCCAGAAAATGACTAGGTCACCTCCTGGGACGGAGAAGCGGAATGGCCAGAAGGGGACGAAGCCTTGCTCCAGGCCCCATCACATGGATCCATGGGTGGTGCGGCAGCTCCAGAAGGTGCAGGGGAGACATTGCAACCCCCAGCCTGCTGGATGTCAGATATGGCAAGTGCATGATCCCCAAGGCATATTCCATGAAGAATCAATTCTAAGGAACAACAGATTAACTGTAGGAAATATTCATTCAGGAGGAGAGAAACAGCTGCTGAAGACAGGAGTGGTTTCCGCGGGGTTGGCAGGGAGCACACCTCCTGGAGGGAGTTTCATAGAGGCAAGTCTTGAGTTGGGTACAATGTGGGACCAAGCAAAGACCAATCAAGAAGCTCACAAGTGTTGATCCAATGGGATGCAGGCGGCGGAGCAAGTGTAAATGAAAAGCACAAAGAACCTTCAGGAAGGGGTGAGTCTGAGGGTCGTGGTCACTCATGAGCCCGCTGATGCCTACCCCGTCTTTCCTGGCCCAGATGTCACCCCTTATGCCTTGGGGAAGCAGGGAGGCTGGTCCTCCATTCTCCAGCGCGAGGCTTGGCCTTGCACGGCTGTAGCTCAGGTAACAGTTCTCATGTGTTTTTTCTTCTATTCCGACTCCCTTGAGGACCTATGCCTGTCTGACGGCTCGCATTTCTACCCAACTTGGCTGTCTGTGATGACATCAGCTAGAATATTCTCTCGGCTTCATCTCCACCCTCCCGCTTTGGAGAGAGCATCATAGTGGTGATCTGGGGGAACTTGGAGTTAGGCTGCTCTAGAGGGAGGGCAGTGGCGTGGTCGGTCGTGACCTGGAAGTCCTGCTGTAATGCGGCTGGGCAGGTCACTCTCCACTGCACTGCCCGAGAGTCCAGAAGGGCTTCCCTGAGCTTGGGTCTGTTTTTGTGATGCTGTCCTTCACATATGAGCTACTTCACCACGCACGCCCCAGCTCAATCAGTGTTTAGAAGGATGAAACACGACATTGAGACCTCAGGCCTGCCAGGCAGAGTTTAAGATTTAATTAAGACTTTAACTTCTTCATAAATTTTGGTGAAAACTTCCCATGTGGCTTAAAATTAATATTTTAGTCCCATTATTGATCAGCATGTTGCTAAACCATGAAAGGAAGAAAAACTTCTTGATTGCCAAAAATAGCATTCTATGACCCTGAGGTCATCTTTGAAGATTGATAGATGCCTCTGTGAGAACCTCCAGCGGCTCAGGAGGGAAGATGCCACACTGCAGGACCCGGAGTGTGGGTGTTTGGCTCCTGTTGTGACAGTTTTTGCAGAAGGACAGTGTGTGGTCCCCAAGAGGGATTTAGCTGCCTCCTCCAACTTGGGCCCCTGCAAGACTGCAGATGTCTCAGCACCCAGAAGAGCAGCTCCACACTACCAGTGCCGCCCAGGACCACCCGCCAGCACCGCCCCTCAGCTTTGAGCTCTTGAAGCAACCTCCCGGTCCATCAGAGTGCCTCGGCGGCCTAATTATATGCAGATTTCTCAAAGCTGTGCCAGGGTGCACTGGCCGGGCTGGCTCCCTGCTGCAGCTGCCAACAGCTGGAGGAGGGACACGGAGGAGGCCACTTGGTCACAAGGGCCCATTCTTCCCTCTCCGCGCTCTTCCAGGCTCATGGCTACGGAGCTACAAACACCTATTGTCACTGTCAGACAAACACCCGTTCTTCTGGGGCTGTCCCCAGTTTGGCAGCATTTGAATGGGACCGAATGGAAATGGTAATTTGTTTCTAGCAGTGTGCAAGTAGAGGAACAGATAGGCATATTTATGTGTGCACACACTAAACAGCAAAACACTAATTAAGTAAATTTAGTTTTCCCTTTAATCAGACTTCCAGGTAATTAGCTGTCAGCTAAGATAAATTACAGTTTATTCCATTTTTATTCTGTGCTCTGGTCAAATAAAGATTATGTTTTAATGGCCAGATTTAGTTGCTAATTTTTCATGTGTATGAAAGGATTTACAAATATTATCGTTGGAATCTTTTAATGTTCTGAAGACTAATTTCTCCAAAGACATCACTCTTTAAACAGTTGCACCGTGCTTAGTAAAACTGCGTCTCCATCTTTTCCACTTAATATGCAGTCATTCAGATTTCCCAAATCCTAGATCAAGAGTTGAGAGTCTTCGCCCAAGCCGGGACTGGCAGGAGGATGTTAACCCGGGAAGAGCTAGAACTCCATACTTCACAGGACCGGGCAGGAGACACGGGTGGGAAACATGGGGCGTGGTCAGTGGCGACAACCTGACACAGAACACCATGTAAGGAGCGTGTGTGATGCATGTGTGCACAAGTGCACGCGTGTGTGCATGCATGTATGTGTATGTGTGTGCATGTGTGTGTGTGTGCCTGTGCACCCGCTTGCATGTCTGTGTGCATATACCCAATCCACGCTGACTCCAGTAGACTCAAGGTTCTGTTTTTGTCACTCTATAGAGACGAGCTGCAGGGAAAGAGAAAATAGCAGGACACGATCCTGGAGGCGCAAGCCCGCTGGGCCAGGAGCTTCCGCTTACTTCGAGTCCCAGAGCCTGTATACAATGCACAGTGGTCTTCAAGTGTCTCTGGGATGTCTGTGTTACTTGCACTAAAGCAAATGAGCCCAGCGGTACAGGAGAAGCCTTACTGCGACTCCCCAGCAGAGCAGCCCCTTGGGCAGCACTGCTGCGAGTGACACAGTGACAACGTGGCCCCGTTGTCAGATCCCTTGGGGTATCTTGGACACAAAGCTTGGAGCAGAGATAGAGAGGTGATTGAGAGGACCTCATCCTGCTGCCACTCTGGGCTTAACGATTGGAGCAGCCGTACTGTTCCTGGGGATCTGGACCAGACTGGGGAAAGAGAGGCACTTCACTTGCAAGTGAGGCCCGCACTGCAGAACTGAAGGCTGAGAAATAGGAAGTGGGTGGGGCTTGGCTGTTGACCACAGGGCTTCTTCTCACGTGTGGGTCCCAGCCTTGGTGGGGAAGGGGGAGGAACAGCAGAGCTGACGGTGGGGGCTCAGATAGGTAGATGTCAAGAAAGTGGCACAGAAGTTACTCCCAAAGCACAGAACTGGAAATTCCACAGAAGAGCTGAAGACACAGAGGGCCAGCAGCCATTCTAAGCATGTGCATTGCCTGTATCTTGGAGCTAGGGTTTGGGTGCAGATGGCTAGTGCCACCTGAGCCCAGAGCTGGCCTTGGGGCTTGTTTTAGCACCTTCTCCTGACAGAGAATTAACCTGAGGCCTTTATCAACTCTTATCTTGAGAGAGAGAGAGGGAGAGAGAGAGAGAGAGAGAGAGAGAGAGAGAGAGAAACAGAGAGAGAGAGAGAGAGAGACAGAGAGAGACAGAGAGAGAGAGAGTTTGGACTAAATTCCTGAGAGAACAGAGGATCATAGGTGTGGGGCTCTGAACAGAAGTGTCACTATGACACAAGTCACCAGGGCTTAGGAAGAAAAGAAACTGGGATAAAGACAGAGCTGTACCTCTCCTACCCTACTCAGGTTATTGCTCCCCCAAAACAACTTTAGAGAACTGAAGCAGAGTGACATATTCATTTGACCTTCCTCTATAGAAGCCAGGTCCTGGCATGTGGGGACATTGTTTCTCCATCAGTTCTTTTATTTTTTTTTCTTTTTAAATTTTATTATTTCTCTGCAACATGTATTTGTCTTCTACAAGGCTGCCCTCAGGCTGGTCAGTTGTATATATCAGGGCAAAGTAACAGAAACAAAATTTTATTCAGAATTTAAAGAATTTCTATGGAAAATGTGTCTTAAAGTAAGTACTTTATGATGGTCTCTGACTATGTTAGAAAAAAATTAGCTTGTTCTAGTGATAGAACAAGATGGCTGCCAACATGCAAGATGGCTGCCAATAGGCAAGATGGCCACCAAAAGGGCAAGATAGCCCCCAAGGGGCAAAATGGCCGCCAAAGAGCAAGATGGCCACCAACGTGCAAGATGGCTGCCAAAGGGCAAGATGGCCTCCAAAGATGTGTTGACAGAAGAACCCACATCCTAATCTTCTAGTTACAAGAAAGCTATTCCTGAAAGCTTGTATCTGTAATTACTAGAAATGATTTTGGACGATGAATCAGTGACCAACCATATCTCTTCTAGATGGAGTCTGTGCCAAGGTTTTCTCCCTCTTGTAACAAAGTTCCATTAAGGTTCAGGTTCTGAGAGGATTCTGCCTCAAAAGGCCCAAGCACTGACCCAAAGTCATAGATTTCAGGATAGGCAAAGGGCCAGCCATTCTCACACTGAAAGTCTACCCCTCTGGATTCTCAGTGAGTGCCATGACCTGCACAAAGTAGACTCCAGGTGCCCAAAGACCTATTCAGGGCAACACTCTCTCCCATGCCATCACACACAGAGCCAGGTTGCAAGGGAGCATCTGGGCACTTCAGCAGTATCTGTGACTCCCAGGATAATGGCGCCATCTTTAATGTCTTGGAGGGAAAAGCCAGGCTCTGCCTCTGTCATTCTCCACAAACCAACATGTGGAGACTAAACACAGGGGATAAGGCAGCATGGAAGCATGCTTCCCTGTTTCCACATGACAGCCTGATACTTGACTGTATCACTGCTAGGGTCGAGCGCCAAGGTCTCCATGAGCACTGTTTCAGCAGAGGCTGGGAAGGAAAGAAGGGACCCTTAGTCCAGAGAGAAGGGGGCTGTTTCTCTCTCTCTCCTACCTGCCTCTGACTTTTCTTAGCAGATCCACGATTAGAGACTGTCAGAAAGACACCTCAAAGTATAGCTTTCATTTCTAAAACCTTAAGTGAGTGCAAGAGTCAAAGTCACACACAATTGCCCCTCCCCATAGACCACAGGTATAGCACAGAAGGACGAGGGAGGGAGGGAGTGTGCCCGGCCCCAGGGCGGCATCCTCTGGTGGAGGGCAGGGTCTGCAGGAGCTACTTTTGTCACTGGACACTATCACTGCAATTTAGGTCCATTATCTAAAAGCCTCATTGGGTTTCTTCCACACACACACACACACACACACACACACACACACACACACACACACAGTCTATGGGGTCTCACTGCACAGATGGGACTTGTAGTGATCCTCCTATTTTTAGCCTCCCAAGTACTAGGACTCTTGGTGCGCACCACCCCACCCAGTCTCAGTTCCCGTCTCAGCGTGCCCTGGGAATGGGGCTGGCATGGCATGCAGGGGGTTGAACCCTGGTCCCTGTGCTTTCCTAAGCATAGATAGTTTTCTAATAGTTTCTAAATACTTACATAGGGATGAGTAACTTATGGAATGTGGATCCCATGGCACTTCAGTATGAGTGATCCAATAATACAGTAGCTTTAGAAACTAGCGCCCTTGACAATAATGGCCGTGGATTCAGTCCCTGGCAAGGTGACACGTACGTATATGGAAAAGTATAATTTATTCGTGTTATGTATTGAAACAAGTTCAACTATTATAAACAGAGGAAGCCTTAAGTATTTATTTTTAAGTACACTCCCAATAAACAGAGCCAGAATTCTGTGGTAGACATGGAGTCTACGGCACCAACTAGCTGTGAGACCTCCAGCTAGAAAATGAATATCCCCAAGCTTCAGCACTACCTGCAGTGAAGTGGGGCCATTCATGGTGGCAAAATGGTGTCACTGGGTGAGCATCCTAAGTGCCAGGTGGGATGGGCTGAGGGGCAGAGCAGCAAAGGCCAGCATGGGCTTCTGGCATTCCCGCTTGCATGGCCAATGCGTAGCTAATTAATGGAAAAATTTTAAAAAGACAGCTGTAATTTAAAAATCATAGCAAAAGCAACCCAGGTCTCTGAATTGTAAAAGCACAATAAAACAGACTGCATGAAGCTCAGAGCAGTCAGATGCTTGCGATGGCCGGTGAGCCAGGAGGCCGAGTGGCAGCCACTCGTGGCACACCCTGTGGCATGCCCGAAGCTGGCCACAGGAGACATCGGAGCTGAGGACTGCACAGGAGAAGTGCCAGGGAGATCCTTGTGGGCTTCTGGCAGCTGGAACGTCTGGGCAGCATTTGGCATTTGATTCATTTCACTGTTCAACTGCTCCTATGTAGAAGCACACTTATAGTCTACCATGGCGCTGGTGACTATACAGTGGGTCCAACTCAGGCCTGGGACTTTAAAAAAGTGCTCTCCAAAAGACAAGACTTCAAGTCGACCTTGACATCTGCTACACTAGCATTTGATCTGCCCTTATCAATCCTCACCAAGGAGGCTGGCACTGAATGGACCACGTCACCAGGCTCACAGGCCCCCAAAATGCTGACCACGCAGCCGGTGGGCCACGGAGGTAAGTATGGGCTGGAGGAAGGTGCACAGAGGTCCAGTATAGCGACTGCCCTCCTCGCTACCCAGTGCCTGGCTGGCTGAGGATGGGAGAAGAGGGCCTGGGTGGAAGTCGCACTCATCAGATGGGGTGAGGGATCTGAGTGGATGGTGGATGTGTGGCTCTCTGCCACAGGCCTCATGCAGCACGTGCCACTGGGTGCTGCTCTGAGCTGCTGGGGACAGATGTCTCCCGTCCTGTGGCCTCAGTAGCAAGCTACCTGGCAGACATGAGGGCCACGGGAGGACCTCAGAGGCCCTTCCCCATGGCCAGGCTTCAGCTACGCCTCCACTGCATGCTCCCCAAAGCCAGACCAGCGTAGTGTAGACCACAGAGCGCTTCTGCATCCCCACTCCCTGCCTGGGGAAAGCCAGAATCCGCTCCCTTTGCGATGCATGATCCATGAAGCTCCAAACATCTCAGAGAACAAAGGCCAGCACAAGGCTCCATTCTACCACATTTCCCCGAAGCCCGAGCCTGTTCATTACATGCCAGTGACTTCTGAGGACCGACCCCATATGACCCAGCCACCAAACACTGGACTAGGACGGAAACGAATAATGCAGCCCATTCACATCCAGTCTGGCAGGAGCTTAGAAATCTGGAGCTGAAGCAGTAGCTGTGGGTGCTGTCTGACCCCAGGAGACAGACCAACCCCCTGCTTTAAGAGGATGAGCAGAGTCTGTGCATGGGCTCGGGTGACTGTGGGTGACACTCTGCCAGGCAGCTCAGGGCATCGCATTGGCATTCAGTCCCCATCAGAAGGGCACAGCAAGGCAAGGGAGAGAGTTGCATGGAGAGTGCCAAAGGGACATTCCGTGAGGGGCTGCTCCACTCCAGCTCAGTGGGCCTTTGTTCCTGGGCCCTCTGTGAGGACAGTGGTCACGCAGGGACACAGTGGCCTCACTTTGTGACGCTGATGGCAGAAATAAGACAGCAGCAGAGCACATTCCTCAGAAGGTGTCCTGAGGGGCAGGCAGGGAACCCAGCCCCGCCCCAGGGAGACAGCCAGACCCCGCTCCCAGCTTCGCTACTTTACATTCGGTCTCACCCACTCACGGATCCGGAGTACCTCTTGAGGGCCTATCTCAGATTTTATATCCAGCATGCAGAGCCTCTGCACACAAGCAGCCCCGTTCCTGCACCGAGGCGCTCCCCTGCCACTCCTTGTACGTTTGGTCACAGTCCTCCCTCACCACCACCCTCGCATCTGTCCATATCCTGGACAGACCCCTCAGTTCTTAGGCCAGATGATGTGTGGCGTTCTGCGCCATCCAGCAGCTCTGAGGACCCCTGGTGAATCCACGCAGGCCTGGCTCGCGGTGCACTGAGGCCTTTTGGCCTCTTGGCCTCTGAGGGCAGAGGCCCAGGCCTGGCAGCATCTCCTGCACCCTGCTACCCTGCACTCTTCCCTGGGGGCCCACGAGCCCTCTGGGGAGAGGTGCGTGCCCCCTGCCCCGGCGTGCTGGTGTTGGATTCTCGGTGCAGGCAGCTACACACGTGGCCACAATGACAAGTCCCAGGAAAGCGGGCTGGGTTGCCCGTCTCTGCAGCTACTTCTCAGATCCTACAACTGTACTACGAACTCTGCGGAATATTGTCGGGAGCCGCAGGACGCCAGGAAATTGATCAGGTGTGTGTAGGTGGGACTGGGCTTCCCTGCCTGGAGCAGAAAGCTACCCCAGTGTGGAAAAAACATCCTGTTGGGTTCAGGTCAGCTGTTGGTTGCTGGGTAGCCTTGTGTTATAGGATGCAAACTTTGTAAAGGTATAAATAAAGGGTCCTTTGTGTGTGCTTGGAGTCGGTCTCGCCCACCAGGCAGGCTGGCGACCCCCTGGCCCAACTTTTCTCCTTGCCTATTTTCTGGATTCCTACCGCCGTGTCTCCCCTGGGTTGAACCGGTTCGCAGTAAGATCGACGGATCCCTACAGCATATGTTCTCTTTCTTTTCCGCAGGAATCCAGATGAGGGCTCCCCATCCAACCCATCCGAGTCGACAGAACAGGCGTTCCGCTTCATCAAAGCCCACGGAGCCCCTCACTCCCAGCCAGCCACCCTACAAGGCGAACACATCTCCCTCGCGTTTTCATGGGTGCTTTCCCACAGCTCCGGGCAGGATTCAGACGGCCTGAAGCTCTGTGAGCCCACGTGGCAACCAGCTCCTCTCTGACTGCTGCACCGGTGCTTGCACTAGGACGCCTGATTCCAACTCCCTGGCCTTCTGGATTGATGTTGTGTTTTTAATCCGCTGCGGTAATTTTTCCCGAAGATGTAAACCATCGCTCGCCATGCTATTACTTGGATTCTGGGTGTCATCGTCGACAGCTATGCCTGAACGACACCTACAGGTTAACAGTGCGCCCTGTGGCTGGTAAGTCACCTCAGCGGTCACTTATACAATCCGTGAGGGGCAAAGTAGCGACCTCTGTTAGGTGAAGCGGTAAGGACGCACCGTCTCCGTGTGTGGCGGTGGGAGGAGGTTTTGGTTTTCAAGAAATACTCCGACCCGCTATGGAGGGAAGGCACGGGAGGCTGGCGCCCACCGCCTCACTGAGGTGTGACAACGAATATCCACCGCTTCTGAACGGCATGAATGTGGCAATGTTGCGGAGCCGGAGCATGAAATTGCCTGCTTGCGCTCCTCCTCCTGCGGGCCTGCCCTCCTCTGAGCCTCCTAGATTATACTTGAATGGAGTCCGTGTGGAAGAGCTGAAATGAGGGAGGCAGTCCCTTGGGTCTCGGGAGCGGGATTAGCGGGCGCAGGGCCGCACTCACGTCCAAAGGACACGCCTCCGAGGCGGCAGGGCGTGCGGAGTGTGATGCTGACGGCTCGGTTGTGCACGGTGACCTCTGCAATTCCACCAAGGGCTTCTGCCTCTGGTGGCTGCCGCTGCGGTGTTTACGGAGCAGCTACCGCCCTCTGCTTCAGCCTCTAGCGAGTGTCTGAGCTGGGACGCAAGTCATGCTCAGAACCTGCGTGTATAGCCTGTCCTATACTGCAGACCGCAGGGGCGGGACTTCTCTACAGGATGCAGGGGCTGAGCTGGTACCACTGGCCAAAACACCCACCAGCATCCCATGTCCCCGAAGAGGGACGTCCCACCTACCTGGCTGAGACGTCAGCTGCTCTGACTCACACTGTTTCTGTGTCTCCTTCTCCCCCCAAATATCTGCTATGTCAAGGGGGGAGCGGATCCCCTGTGGGTGCTGTTCCCTTCCTCCCTGTTCCCTTGACCTGGTGACGAGAGCCCTCAGATGGGAACTGCCCCGCCCAACGTAGGCCCTTGCGCGCTCTGCAGTGAGGGCGTGGCTGCAGGAATACGTGCTGTTCCCTCCACCACAGAAGACACTGCCGGAACCCCAGGACAATAAGGCGTGAGTGTGTGTGTGTGTGTGTGGACCCAGAGCCCTCAGAAGCAGCCTGCTCCCCTGTGGTATATGGAAGGGGCCTTCGCTCCATCAGGGCCACCGAGCACCTGTGACAGACGCAAACGCCTGACCTGCATCGGCAGCGGTGGGTTTTCATGCATGACTTCTCCGTGCGAATGCAGACGGCACTCGGGGAGATGGCTGCCTGCCGTAGGTCCCTCATCTTCGGAATGAGTAGATTGAGAGGTGGCCCTGGAGTCGCTCTGGTCCTCCCTGCCCCGCCCCCACCCGCACCCCGCTGCAAGGCCAAACCTCCTTGCTCCGTGGTAGTTATGAACCACAGCAGGGACCAGATCCACGTATGGAGAGCCAGGAGGAGCAGCTCGGAGGGCACCCACAACCCATGCCCACGCCAGGGCTGGGGATGGACCGCGGGTGTGCTGGACGCTGGCCAACGCCGATCTACAGAGCACCACCTGGAGCACCCGCAGCTAAGCGAGCGGTCCTGCCTTCTGCTAAGAAGGAAGCCGCTAAACCAAAGTCTGCGCCACCGCGTGGCGCAGTGCTCATTTAGGCCATCGTGCCGTGCTTAGAAAAGAAATGAAAGGCACAAAGGAAGAGCTGAAGTAAACACTGTTTGTTTTGACACCAAGAGGCAATAACAGATAATTTAGGATTCCTTCCAGGGCTCTCCATGTCTTTGCTATGTGACTTTCACTACCCACATGGCAAGGCCACCTTCCCCTTCTGCTATAAGACCTGAAGTGAGCTGGAGTTTTCCATGTGGCCCAGGACCTGGGAGAATCTCTTCTTGGATTTCTGAAAACGTGTGGCCCCTTTGGCCAGGTCACCAGGACCCAAGGCACACTGGGGCGCCAGGCTCCCTGGGTCTCTGGCACACTGCAGGGCATGGGCGGATACCAGCTTCTCCCCAACATGCAGGGGTCCTGCGCTCTCCTTGGCTTCCCCCCTGACTGGTGCAACATGCTTCATCGAAAGCGGGAGGACTGATAGCGGACTTCAATGCAGCGCCACCTCACCACACTGGGCAGTGTCACTGCGCCACTCTGGACAGCGTTACCACACTGCATTGAGCAGAGCCACTGTGCCACACTGGGTAGTGCCACAGTACCACACTAGGCAGTGCCACTGTTCCGCACTGGACAGCGCCACTGCACCGCACTGGAGAGTGCCACTGCACTGTAACCCACTTCCTCTTGTGTCAGGCTCTGGTCTCCAGGACTCCCAGAGGCCTGTTTCCCCATGTCCCATGGGCACATGGCTGTCCCTTGTGCCCTGGACACCTCTCGCCCTGCTCCTATAGTGTCTGCATTTGTCTTCTGAGTTCTTTAAGAAACTCGAAGTGCCTCACTTGCTGTGGAAGGCAGTGATGCCCACCACTGTACCACCAATGCAGACCCTCACTTGCTTTGGAGCCGAGCGGAGCCCCCCAGCCCGTCCTGCTGCAGACGCAGCTTCCTGCTTCCTTCCCTGGGACACTGAGAACACAGCGATACCACAAAGGTGTTCCCCGCCTGTCCTGATGGGCCAGGGAAGCAGTGACCAAGAAACCGGCACAGGGACAGGCTAGTTGCCCCGTGTGTGTAATCTCAGCGCCAGGAGGGTGAGAGGAGGCTGAGATGTTCAAGGCCTGCCTGGACAGCATGGCAACCTGAGGAGAGCCCTTCTCAAAATCGAAAATGGAAAAATGTCAATAAGGGGCCAAAAGTATAGCTCAGTGTGAAGGCTCTGGGATGGAGCCCCAGTCTCTCTCTCTCTCTCTCTCTCTCTCACACACACACACACACACACACACACACACACACACACACACACACGAATTGGACCTGGTGAGGATTTTCCCACTTTTTTCCTTTCTTGCCTATACCATGGCAGATACGGGGACAGTTTAATATTCAGCCATTTTCAGCCTGATCCACACACATACACAACTGTGGTAATGCTATCTTTGTATGTTTGTGCTATTTTCTTTTCTTTCTCTATTATTATTATTATTATTATTATTATTATTATTATTTTGTCTTTTTGAGACAGGGTCTTGGTATGCAGTTCAGGCCGGCCTTGAGCTCACTTTTGTAGCCCAGGCTGGTCTTGAACCCACACTGATCCTCCTCCCTCAGCCTCCCAAGTGCTGGGATTACAGGTGTGCACCACCACACCCTGCTTGTGCTATTTTCTTAATACAGAGGCATTCCGCTACACCCTGAAGTGTTTCCCTCTGGTTAGTTTTCCATAGGAGAAGTATCCCTTATTTAAACCATCTCTTAAGGCAAGTGCTGTGACCGCTCCTCGATCCCTGGCACCACATGCTGCGCACTGCCACCCCAGGGCGGGCTGAGCCAGCCATAACACGAACAAATAAATGAGGTTTAAGAGAAATAAATAAAAAAAAATCTTAAAAAAAATAAACACTGAGGTTCATTTACACACAAGTGACATGTGGTAAACACGTTTTCTTACACAGAACATCCTGACTGGCTAGGAATCCAGCTCAGGTGCACAGCGCCTGCCTGGCAAGCACAAGTCCTGAGTTCTGTTTCTGCTACACAAGAAAAAATCCTGACTGTTCTGCCACTATGACCTAAAGTGACCTGAAAAGGACTGGGAGCTCAGGAGACTCTAATGCTCACCTCGTGAACGTATAAGTGTGGAGTGCTTGGTGCCAACCCTGGATGCTACTGGTAGGACGAGGGGCCCTTAAGAGGGGGGCCAGGTAGGGGAAAGCAGGTCATCATGGTGATGTCCGTCAAGGAAAGGTAGGGGTCGGGAGGCCTTGTTCCTCCCAGTGCTTCACAGCCACCATAACGTGGTTGTTTGCTCTGCTACAGACTCCCTGCCCTGACAGCCGCCTCAGTGCAGGCCCAGTGCACTGTGTCCAACAGTGGCAGACACATCCAAAACCTGAGCCAGAGCACGTCGGCCTTCCTTTGTCAGTTTATTATCGCAGGTATTTTTCCACATAAGAGAAACTTAGTATGCAAGAGATAGTCATGGAAGAGAGGCCATGAGAACATGGTCTGGCCAGGGAGAACTCAAAGAAGGTATCAGCAGAGGGTTTCTGGGCACCAGACTCTATTTTTCAACAGCTAACAAAGTGCCAACACTGACCAAGTTTGGTCAGTGCTTACTTAACACTCTGCCCCAAGGTGGGGTGCTGAGAATGTTTCTGTGATCAGAATGATGTACATTAGCACAGCACATGAGAGCAGGACAAATACGACCCAAGTCCTCACCGCAGAGGCTCCCCATTTACACCACTGAGCTAGGAAGGGGACGCAGAGATGAGTCCTCGGGCAGTCTACTCAAACCCAACTTCTGGCTACCCCCGACAATAGCAGAGAGTTGCCATTTGGCTACTTCCTCTTCCAAGCGGTCTTGCCCAGGAGGTGAGCTCTTGGAGAAATCTCGCTAGAAAGCGCTAAAAAATATAACGTAATCACGACGACTGGCCTTCCTAGCTAGCATCCCTCCACGACACAGGTTGGATTCACTGTGAAATGCAGCCCTGAGCACTGGCCTGGAACCGACATCCTTGAGGTTAGTAAATAAGTTGTTTTCCTGAGTCCCATCTTCACAATGATTTACAGCAATCTCCAGATCCTTGATGGATCGTACAATAAAGGAAAACTATAAATCTCGCCATTATTCGCTACAGCAAGCAACACATGTGCCACAGAGATTAACCAACCCCCGCCCACTTTTCTGGCAGCCGATATCTTCGGAGTTGTCAGAGAGGGAAATCGATGCCTTAAACCATCGAGATGCCGCCGGGGAGCTCAGTTTTGAGGCCGTGAGAAGCATTAATCCACACTGCTTGCTGTTTGTGATTTAAGTGCGGAATTATGGAAGAGTAGCTGTCAGGTTGCTGCTGTGTTAGCAAGACCAGCTTAGAGGTTCCAAAATGGGAAGTGTTTTCCAACTACAGAAAATGTATGCATTTGCTTTTCATATTATAGACTGTCTGGAGATCAGATATCAATGTCTGGTATTATTCAACTGAAAAAACCGGAAGTGTGCGTATTTCCTCGTAGCGTCACACGTGCCATTTCTCGGCAAACTGCATAAAATAGAATCAGAAAAATGCCTCTCGGAGACACCCCAAAATAAGGAGACGCCTATAAGCATGAGGCAAGATGCTTAAGGGGACAGCCAGCAGGGCACATCTGTGTTGTCCAGTGGATGTCCAGCTGCAGGGGCACCATAGGCTCCAACATCCAGGGCTTCCTTCTTCTGGCAGCCAGAGAGCTGCTGTCACCCAAGCCCAGCCTGACCCAGTCACGCCTGCACTTCCCCAGCACCCAGTCCCAGATAAACATCTCAGTACCACTTCACTCAGTGCAGTGAAGATACCCTTCGTTTCCAAGGGTGCTGCTGGAGCCAGGCAGGGCTGCTGGGAAGGGAGGAGAGGGGTGGACCCGAGGGACGTTCTTAAGATGAAACAATTCACAGAACTTGTCCATGGGACACTGTTTTGCTTCTCTGCAGAAAAGTCCCCCAATCCAAAACATCTGTGAGCACGTACCTGCGCCTCTGAGCTTCTCAGACTTCCTTGAGCTAAAGGTTCCTTATTGCAGTTACAATCTACAGACCACAAAGGCCCAGAGCACTGTGTTATGGCTGACACACTGTGTCCACTTGAGGGATTTAGAAGCTTCACTGGGAACTCAGCAGCTTGGGGTGCACGGGGCCTGCCCCGGCTGCTCTAGGGTGTTGCTCACTGCGTCAAATGGAGAAGTTTAGAAGCTTCATGGACTTATCCGGGAGCCAGGTCCTCACCTTGTAAATATCCCGCGCCGTGCAAGAGAAGGGCATGGAGATGGCGTGAGTGCCGCATGCAGCTGAGGACGGGGAGCCTGCATTCAGCGTTAGGCACGAAAAGAGGCTTGATCCCTGATTCTGCTCCTGCTTCTGCTGACTTCCGCGTCCGCAAACTTCTGCCTTCTGCAATGCGCCACCCTGCCTGGGAGCCAGCCGAGCATGGACTGAAGCTTCACAAACTGTGAGCTAGTAACCTTTCCTTCTTTAAAGTTGGGCGCCAGATATTTTATCCCAGTAAGGACAAAAGAATAACAAAGGCACTTTGTCACTCACAGGGCTCCCTTTGGCCAGCAGTAGCTGTGTCATGCAGCCCTCTGGCCTCCTTAGCAACCCCACCAGACCAGTGGTCTCCAGAGGCCTTTCTGCGCACAGCATAGGGTCTCAAAAGCACCCGAGGAAGATGCCATGAAGAATGAACTTTTGATTCCTTCTCTGGCTATTTTCTGAGGCTCTTGGCCACAGACTGCAACACATTCAACAGTGAAAACAAAAACATCCTGATAGAATTTGCCCATTCCCTAAAACCATGGCTGCCAAGCGAGGACGCAGAAAGAGACACACCCTAACTTAACAGCTCTGGGGTATGCTGGGCACCTGGATAGGCAGCAAGTGCGTTCAGGGAAGCTCGAGGAGCTCGCTCTCCCAGGCCCTGACAACCATCTGGGTTCTTCAGCAGCCTATTAGCTCCACGCTGGACTCCATATTTAACCAGAGCCACTGTCTTAATGGCCATCTGGCATTTGGTTCCCTGTCCACCTTGGGAGATGACAGGCACGGCTGGCTGTGGGTGGGCAAGGGAGCACAAGCACGTGGGCGCTGAGTGGCGACTCCCCCGTGGCTTTCTGCCAATGCCGGATCCTCTTGATCCAACAGCCGCCCTCTCCTGTTCCATTTCTTGCAGAGTTAGAGTCCCGGAAGGTTAGCGCAATCATCCTGGATGAAAGCAAATCCAGAGGCCCCCAGTCCAAGGGAAGTGACTCCTTCGCAGGCTCTTCTTCTGGTAAGCCCATTAGTGAAGCTCCCGAGGGTCTGACAGAGAGCTTCACTACCTCGACAGCAGGTAGGTCACGCAAGAAAACAACCCCTCATTTCCTATCACAAAAGCCACACCGACAGCCCCTGGGTCCTGAGTCCATCACCAACGGCAGTGGTGGTAGCTGGGTAAATCTCCAAAAAGTCCCTCTGCCTGCTGGGTGCAAATGCCTTTCAGCCTTCCTGTGAGCCCCTGAGAGTTGCTGTTTGTCTGGGGCCTCAGAAACTTGACAGAGGAGACAGTGAGGCAGAAAAACATGGATGTTCAGAGCAAGCAGCGTTTGTGGAAGCTGGGGATATGGCCAGCCTCGGGGAGGGGGTGGTGTCACAGGAACCCCAGGGCTACCTTGTCACATACCATCCCATGTCAAAGACCACACCAAGAAGGCTTCCATGGCCTGCAGAGAAGGCTGTCACGGGAGCTGGTGGGTGCAGTGGGGACCTGTGGCCAATGTGGCAGATGCTTGTAACTGCCATGGTTTGAGGCTGGAGTCACAGGCTGCTGAATCGTGGCCTCTGTGCTGAGGCCAGACTACTATTTCCAGGAGTGGGGATGCAGGCCCAGAAGGCTTGATCTTTCCAGGGTCACCCGGTACAACTTGGCAGAACAGAGGCTGCAGTGTACCAGAGGATGGCAGGTGAGTTCACACCACAACACTCACTGGTGTCCTACACCACGGCACAGGTATGGACGTGGACACGTTGCCCAGGACAGGCCTGTTGACCTGGGACCCTCCATCCTTTCATACCACGGTGGCATTTATGTTTCCCCCACTGTTGGGGTCCTCTCCAAATGGGTTCAAGCTGGCTTCCAAGACTCCAGAACCACTGCTGGTCAGTGTGGTCAGCCAGCCAGGCTCCCCCTGCAGCCTCTCACAGGACCTTCCTGACCTTGTGACCTAACCCAGCATGACAGCTCCCCTGCTCTTTCCCCACCCCACCCCACGGCAGGCTGTGTGGCCTTTCACCCCAGGATCCCGCTAAACCTTCGATTTTCATGCAGTGCCAATATTTAGAGCTATGCTATCTCATGTGACAATCTCTAGCTATTTGTGGCTGTCTACGTTTTTTTCTTATCATGAACTAAAAGTAAATGAAAAAGTTACATCTCACTGCTCAGTCATGAGAGCCTCATCTGCAGCCCTTCAGAGGTGGCGCATAGTGACTGGTGGCTGCCATGCTGGTCACAACCACATCACAGCTGCAGTCTCTACCTGACCACATCCTTTTAGAGAACCTTGAGTTTGTCGCACCAAGTCCTGTGAGATCACCAATACGACAAACAGGGCCAGCGAGATGGCTCACTGGACTCAGCACCAGTTCAGGCAAGCACAAGGACCCAGTTCGATTCCTGGTACTGCATTCCAAGCTGGCCCCACCCCGGGCACACCAAGCCAGCCACCAAGACTAGGAGGCATGGGGTGGCACACCTGTAATCCCAGGGCTGAGGAGGCTGAAAATGGGGGGACCACTACAAGTCCGAACTGCATATTGGGACCCTCTACCAAATACATGAAATAATATAAAAAGGGATCAAGCCAACATGCATACTCAAGTTCATCCACTAGGAAAAAATACGAGGGTCCAGCCAGTTTCTATTTGTCTTGAGATACCTAGGCTTAGGACCAGCGGTTTCTACTTCACATTAAGAGCTACTCCAGGGAAAAAACAAAACAAAACAAAAAGACAAAGCTGTAATGAGTGTTAGAAAGACAGGAGACGCTGGTAGCAGGGCTATCCACACTTAGACTCATTTATTTTCAGTGTTCTGAGTGACCTTGACTGATGAAAACGGAAGGAGAGCAACGGGAGGCCACAGATGCGGTCACCGTTCATGAAGGCACAGGGCTTCTTGCCCGGGTCTTGGCCCGGCCCTGCCCGGGTCTTGGCCCGGCCCTGCCCATGCTGTGTCCTGTGGGCGGGCTCTATGCTCCCGCTGCAGGGATGTAGACTGAAGGGAGAGGCGGGCTCTCAGCCTGGCCCCTGGCGCGGGGCAGCACAGCGACTGGGGGAGGGTTGAGCAGAGCCCGCGCTCCTGTGGCCCTGGCTCATTTCCACTTCAGGATGAGCTTAGGCATCACCCAGTCTCCCATATGCTTTAATATTTTAGGGTTTCTTGATACCGGTCAATAGGATTCCCCTGCTGTTTTAGACCAGAGCCAAGAGAGCAGCAGAGGGTTTTTTCTGAGCAGTGTCTACAGGAAGTAAATGACTTCCCTGCCGCTGGCTGTCCCCACATCCTACTTCACACACACATTGATAAAATTCACCTTTCATGAAACTGTTACAAACATATCGATAAAATTCACCTTGGAACAACTAGTTGAATGACTGTCCCCAGGTCGGCAGACATCTAGCCCCTGCCCCTGCCACTGCCGATTCCTGGGGAGCCCACTTCTCTGATGCTGGGGTGTGACTTTAGGGTGGTCCAGCTCGCTGGAGCTTTCCATGGCTTGCTCCTGCCTCTTGTCACCTGGTGCCATGCCCCAGCTCTCCAGGAAGTCACAGCCCACCAAACAATGCCGAATCCTACAGACGACCCCAAACTCTGACCATGCAACCAGCCAGGGCGAGGGGATGTAGCAGCCAAGCGACCCCCGGGCCCTGTTCTTGCCACCTCAGCACACGTGTGGCTGGGACCTTCTGTGCCCACAGGGCTGGTGCAGTGCATTCCAGTAAGTGGGGCTGCCTGCCGCCTCCATCCCTGGATCCCGGCAAAGCAGCCCAGCCACTCTTCTGCTTCACAGCACTGGAGTATTGGGCATCACCCATCACCGAGCATATCTCCAACGCAGGGTGAGCGGAGGTGCAGCAGCTGGGCCAATGAGATTCCTGTTGCAAATCACACGAACCTCATAATAGGTCTATTTTTCTTGGCTAGTCTGGCAAAGCAGGCCGCATTTCCAGTACAAATGGCTGCAGTCAAAGGCAAGCTTTTAAGAGAGTGAAGAAGTGCATTTCTGCAGTTCCCTTCCCTATGATCCCTTTTTCTTTTTTATGCCCTGCTGTGGAGGGCAAATATTTGTACAGACAATGGGGGTTTTGAGTTCTGAATTCCAGTTCTACCCTGGACAAAAATCCTAGGGCAGCCTGAGCAAAGCTCTTTATTTTATTCGGTCAGATGAAATCAATGCCATGACAAAAGTAAAAATCAAAACATAAATGAATACAGAGAGCCATTGAGAACACAGCCAAAGCGGACTTCAAAGTAGATTTTACCTTAAACTCTACTTCTGAACATTGCTACTGTAATGCAGGAATTCTTCACCAATAATGATATTGAACGCATGACTTAATGACCCAAAGAGGACATTACTGACAATAAAACAAATGATACTAAAACTACAGTCAGGAAAATTGTCATTTTCTCAAGAATGAATTTGAGATTATTTCATGCGAACTGTAATATGCTGTCACCCTACCCATAAAATACTTAGTGCTCTGTTTTATTCTCATAGCTTTAACAACTCTGCTTCTTTTCTTTTCTGCTGCTACCCTATATCCCAAGCCTAAAGTTTTAATTCTCAACACTACCCAGAAGGCTAAACAAAATTTCACTTTCCAGAGAAATCTATCTTCATAAGAATCCAAATAATTATCTGTGGAACCCAGACACCGGGCTTAGAAAGAGCTCCACACCCATAGCTCTCATCCCGAAAGTGGTACTGAGATTTGGGGGAACACAAAGTCTCACATACTGGCACCTCTGCATGCTGGGTGACACCCATGTCCTGGGGAACCACCAGACACTTCACACAGGCCACAGAGGCCGATCACTGCCCATGCTTTCATTACTTCTTCATACGAAGTCAAGAGAGATTCTAATTTACTGTATTGGGCAGGAAAGGTATAGATTCCTGCTACCCCACTGATTTCCTATCTTAGAAAACCATCACACACAGGCAAAGAGCCCTGGTGCTAAGCAAGGACGCTGACTCCACCATGACGCTCATGGCAGCAGCCTCCCAGGGGCTAAAAGCGCCTCTACACTAACGGTGTAGGTTAACATGGCCGAATGCCAGGCCGTGCTTTCAGTGCACCCCTTTAGGCCCATGTGCTGGAATCTTCCAGCACTGAGAGTTGCTGAGAGGCAGTGAATATCCTGACTATAGGAGCACTGCGCCGCCATCTCAGGAAGGGCACTCTCCCCACCTCTCTCAACCTTCTGCCTGGCACCATAGGAGACACAGGGCTGGCCAGATGTTTGTCCCTCAACCTTGGGCTTTCACATCTCCAGAGCTCTAAGACACAAATCTCTCTGCTTTATAAATTCCTCTGCCCTGGATCTTCAGTTATAGTAACACGGTATAGACTAAGATAGCCATAGAAAATATAGACATGGCCGGCGTGAAATTTTCTGGATCTAGATGAAGTTGCCACAATAAGAGAGAGCAATTAGTCCAGTGGTATGGGAAGAGCTCTCGAGCTTTTATATTATGTTTCTGAAATGCTATCTTCAATTTGATCCCAATTATCTCTGCTCCTTGGCTGTGTCAAAGCATAGATTTTTGAGCTGCCCCAGACCCTCCGGGGTCAACCTAAGACTAGGAGAGACAGAGCCAGGGATGGTACGACACACCCAGTGACTTGGGAGGCAGAGGAGGAGGACGGCTGGAGCTCAGGGCTCCTAGGGCAGCCTAGGAACACAGAGACTTAATGACCCCAAATGGGACATACTGAGAAGAAAACAAATAATACTAAAACTGGAGTCAGGAAAATGGTCACTTCGTTTCAAAGGCAAAACAAAACAAAACAAAACAAAAACCAAAGGAGGTGAGGAATTACTCTCCATAAATTAGGAACCACCAAAGACGTAACCACAATAGGATTCTGGAAACGGGAACTTGAGCCAGAGAGGCCAACACAGCCTCACGGGGTTGTGAACAGGACCCCGGGCTCACACGCCACACACGGACCTCAGTCTCAGGATCACAGCCTGGAGAGCCGTTCATCTGCACGTGGTGGTCATACTTTCATCACTGGTCTCTGGAGAGTTAGTTGCCCGGTGCCTGCCAAATCTCAACGACACGAGACAGTGTGTTTTAGTTTACCTTGGGGCCCAGAAGTAAGGTTGCCAGTGTCTTCCCCACTGACGGAGCCCAGGCTTTGTGCGTGAAAACATAAGGTGAATTCCATCCTCTTCAATATAAGTGCCAGGCTTAAGGTTCAATTAAAATAATGCGTGCTTGCTATCTGGCAGTTGGTGACAATAAAGCCTCTAGGCCGGCAAGGCACGCAGGTCACAGAGAGGTGCACCTCACACTCGTTGTCTGAGAGGATTGGAGACTCGCCCTTGGTCTGCACATGGGGGCTGTTCATAGGACAGAAGAGGATAGTGTCTTCCTTCTGGACATTACTGATGTTCTGGGGCACGGACATCCTTGGCGTGGTTCTCAGTGGATCGCAAAAACCGCCTCCAGGTCTTTAGCTTCTGATGAAAACAGAGCCAAGGGGCCAAGCACTCTGATCTCCAAATCGTGAGGCTCCACATCTATCCGGGAAGCCTCCCGTTCACCTCTCCATGAAAGGTGCTTACAGGAGAGGCGTGGGACTCCAGCTCCTCTCAATTTTTCATCTTTTCTTACATATATGTGAATAAAAACAAAAAGCATTAGAAATGATACAGAATTTCAGGGCTGTGGAGGTAGCTGCGCAGCCTTCGTGCCTGCCTGGCAAGTGCAAGGACCCAGGTTTGACCTCCAGCATCGCATGCTGTGCAGGCCCCATAACCCAGGGCAAGCTGTGCCAGCTACTGAAACTGGGCATGGCAGTGCACACCTGTAAACCCAGCACTGAGGAGGAGGCTGAGACAGGAGGATCACTATGAGTCTAGGCTGTATAGCAAGACCCTGTACCAAATCAGTAAATCAATAAATTAAAGATTAAAAAAGATCCAGAATTACAAAGAAGTAGAGAGGACATCAACAACGGTTATTCGGTTATTATGTTGCACATCATTGCCGTCAAAGTGCTTGCTCAGATTGCCAGACGTAAGCATGCAAAATGGGTCAGAAAAAAATTAAGCATTCACTGCTCCTTTCAGTTGTCCAATAGAAATTAGTAGCACAATTATCTCAGCTATCAAATAGATTTATATTTTCGCCCTCCAAAGCCCCTTCTGTGACAAGGCGCCATGCAAGCCACTGTGTGCAGCTGAGGCCCTGAATGCCTCCGACACAGAGGGGCAGTGAAATCACAGTGTGCCTAGCGGAGCGCCCATGCTGCTGCCCCCGTGGGCCAGGGCTGCTCCCCCAACTGTGCTCCCCAGTTCCTCCTGGGGAAGCACACGGAGCTCTCCCCTGGAGAGAAACACCCAGGAGCCATGCAGCAGCCACGCGGGGCTGCGGTCTGCACATCGTGTTCACGTTCACGACATTCATAAAAGCTACAGCTGCCTGCCTCAGTAAAAAGGTGCCCATCAGACCAGGCAAGACGGGTGCACCTCGTGTGGGGCATGAGACACAGCAGCCTGGGGTGGCAGCACTGGGTAGGTGGGGAGTCCAGTGAAGCAGGGTGGCAGAGGACCCAGGGCTGTGCATGACAGCACCTGGGAGAGACGGTCGTGTCATGGGATGTCTGTGTAGACAGGAAGGAGCTCTCAGGAGCTCAGTTCTGATGGGGCTCCACGCAGTGCAGGCTGTGTGAGTGCAGAGCCATCCTGCTGGGTCCTGCAGGGCCGTATCAGGCCATTAGCTCACCCTCTGCATAGGCTCCGCAGAGTCACCTGTCACCAGGCGGGAGCATGCTCCGATGATCCCAGGCCAGAGCCACACCTATGCAGTCCCCACCCTCCCCCAGCCTCGTGTGCGCACTGCTTCCCTTTTCTCCTCATAATACAGATGACAGGCCTGGAGCTTGAGGCTGCTGTGCCAATTCAAGAACCCGACGTAAACTCCAAAGGACCTCCCACATTGGGGGCATCTTGGAAAAGCGGATCTCGGAAGGAAGCAAAATCCTCCCGGCTTTGTTGTCGAGCTTATAATAGCCCCTTGGGATTAAAAGGCATTGCACGTCTTGTCAAGACAGGCCCGGAGTGGCAGCTCAGTGGGGTTTGCATTTTCCTCATCATTCCCTTCATTTTTCCTGAGCAGTCACGGTTGTCCCCAAACGGAAGAACATGAATTCTTAAAGATCAAGGTGAAGCTTCACAGGGTGTCTGACCTGACAGTGAGTGTGGCTTCTGAAATCGAGCTGGTCATTTCACCGTCATGGGTCAAGGACACAGGCCTTGGAAGCAGGTGTGTCCAGCTACTGTAGTGTGTCTAGGGTTCAGACACCTTGAAGAGCCAAGATGACACGTTTATGGCCTGGGAACCCCTCTTGGGTACAACACCTTCTAATAACTGGCACTGTCTTCCCAGGTACACTGAGAGCCAAGAGGTATAATGGCTGGAGACTTTGTTGTCTTACCCAGTGCCACTGTGGCTTCAAAAAATCCCACTGACATGTTACTGACTACAGGAACCACCACTGTGTTCCTCAAGGCTTGGACAAGTACCATGTTCTGGAATCTTCTGTGCTTCCCAACCCAGTAGGAAATAGATAGTCAAGAAAGACTGGGTTCATGGCACAGGACAGCACCGGGGACAAAGGTTTAGGTGGAAGGAAACACTTTCAGCATACATGGTGGCTTGCTGAAGAGCTAGCTTTCCCCAGGATGACGTGAAGGCCAAAAGCACTGGCCCACGGGTGACGCTGACTCTGGCCAAGTGGGAAGAAGAGGGGCAGGCAAACGGTCCCACATTTCAGCACCTTTCCCCCAGACACACCACACCCTCCTGGTCACACGGGAGGGTTTCCAAGATCCTGTGCTCCTGGCACCTGCAGGAGGAAGCTGCTCTGCAGCCCGTTTCCTTTCTGGTCCACATTGCTCCACAGCAGCACCTTAAAAGACAGAGCCCACTGGCTTGGGCACTGTGGCCCTGAAGCCTCTCCAAGCCTCCTCACCTGCAGCTGCTGGTGGCTTCTCCGAGAGCTGGGGCCACCTTAAGAGGGACCGAGAGATGTCAGGACAAAAGGTGGCCAGGATGTGGGGGTGGGAGGGGACTGGAGAAAGAGAGGGCAGAGGAAGAAAAACGATGGTGACATTGAATGTACACTGCCCGGTTCTCCAGGGTGAACATATTCATTATGTATTGCGTGGAGATAGCAGCATGGTAAAAGATAATAGAACAGGCACATTCCAAAGAAAAAAGTGGTAAGATGAAAGCAGGTCTTCTAAAATTACAAATCCTTGCTGAACACTAACCCAGGGACAAGTACAAACTCCATGAAGACCGCTGAGCTGGTGCAGACTGTAAGCTTCCTTAGCATTTACATCCTCATTTTCTTGGAGCATTTGTGCCTAGAAGCTTCCTCAACGGCTAGTGGATGCTGGGGGAGCATCTCCATTCACTGGAAGCTACGTTTTGCTCAAAAAGTTCTCGGAGTATTTGTCAAGAACAGACAGGCTCTCCATTCTTTGGAATTCTGGAAGATTGCTACGTGGGCCGATGGAGGTTCACGCAGAACCACTGCTGGTTGGTTCTCCTATCCTGCATGCAGACTTGGATGTAGGCCCCGCCTGGAGGCGCAGTCTTGGCTCTGCTGTGGAGCGGCGGGGGCTGGAGGGGATGACAACTGCTCAGGACACCAAGTGCCACCCAGAGCCACTGTCCCTATCACCAGACACCCATCTCTGGGTGACATCAAGTCCGAAGCAAGATGGACCATGGCTGTGTGACCAAGGTGCCGTCACAAACACTCCGCGTGGGAAAACACAGTAAAATGCTATTGATAACTTTCATATTCATCTCTGTTAGGATAACATTTCAGATACATTAGATGAAAGAAGATACAAAACTCACCCCATCTGATTTTGTTTTATTTTAATGTGGCGGTGGCTATTAGCATCTTGTAAATTAGAAAACATCGATAGCTCCTAGTGCATTTTTAGTGGCACCACGCCAAGCACTGCATAAATATACAATAGTATTACTAGTTGACAAGATGCTAAATTTATGCCAGGCAAAGTTATGAGTTTTTACTTGTCTTTGGAAATAAAAATGTCACTGGCAGTGGGGTTAAACAGTTGACGGAGGAAAGTGATTGCTGTATTTTAGCCCTTATATCAAAATATTCCAATTGTGATATCGATAAGTGACTGTCAGGTAATTTTTTTTTAATTTGTGTATTTGGTACAGGGTCTCTCTATGCACCTCAGACTGCTTGTGATCCTCCTGTTTTTAGCCTCCCCAGTGCTGGGATTATAGGTGTGCACCATTATACCCAGACTCTATTGCCCCAGGGGTGGGGGCCAGCACAGCATGTAGGACTGGGGATCGAACCCTGGTATCTGTGCTTGCCAAAGCACTTGCTTTGTCTACCAAGCTATTTTGACAGCCCTCTCATTGGGCAAATTTTTTTTGCATGATAAAATTGGTCAGGCTGTTGGGGAAGTTTGTGGGGCTGAGGCCTTCATGCCTGCAGGCAGACAGCCTTGGTGTGCTGTGCATCTCTCCACTGGACACAGTGGTCACTGATGCTGCTGCCAGCCCTGGGGTCACTGGAGGGAGAGGAGGGAGCACTGGAAGCACCCATGTGCCTGTAGGTAGGTGTGCACCTCTTTCTCCTAAGTGGACACAGAGCTCAGGGTGCCACCCCCACATGCACCTGATTTCTGTCCTATGCAACATGAATGCTTGTGCAAATTAGAATGTTCCCAACGAGTCAAGTCTACATAAAGACTTGAGAAATTTTGAATATGCTCATGTAAATGCTCTGTACAATTGCCAAACTCTGCTGGATCGGCTCAAAAACCATTTGACTTAAAAGGCTTTTGAGCTCCTTACTCACGTAAGCCTTGCGCAGTCTTTCCTAAGACTTGCTCGTTGACAGTGCCTGGCCACTGTGAGCTTCCCAAGGGCCCAGCCAACCCCTCTGTGCATGCCAAATTTCCTTTGCTTCAGTGTTGTCTTGGACTCAAGCATGGTCTGTGACTTTAAGCACAATTTTTTCACTCAAGCGAAGACAGCACAATTATATAAATCCAAAATTTTCAGTAGAGAAGTTCTAATCATTTCCATTCATTACAGGGGCCACCCTTCTTCAGAATCTAAACTGAGCCGTCCAAAACCTGGCTCCGTGTGAGGCTTTCCTGCATCGGTCTTGCACACAGCACCGCATGCACGAGCCATCTGACAGTCACCTCTAAGAGAGACAGGCAAGCACCTAAGATGAAAGTTTGTCCTGACAACTAATAAAACACGGTTAAGATTCAGATACCTGGGCATAACCATCCTGCTGTGCGCAGGAACGAATTGCACAGTTGCAAGCTGCAGGCTATGGGCTGCAACGGCAGTTCCTGAGTAGTCCAGTGTAAAATGCAGGAGCAGCGAGGTGCCATCAGGCCACCTGGCCAGGGCAGCACCACCTTCAGAGCAAGCAAGCTGTGCTTCCCTTGGTCCCTGGTTCCACAGCTTTGGGGTGACAGTGGCTGGGGGAGGCAGTGGATAGTCAGCGCGCCAACCTGGCATGATCGACATCTGATGACCGATTCCCATGTGTGAGCCCGCCAGGCATGAGCCAGTGACACTTGCAGTTGGTAAGAGGAGCTTGTGCCCAGGTAGAAACGGAGGCGCCTAGCCTAAGGTACCCCACAGGGAGTCCAGTCCTAGGCTGTGGAAGCCAAAGCCAGCTTCATATCATCCCGCAGTTTCACCAGCTCCTGCCTATCTCTGAAAGCACCTCACACTGTCACCCACGTGAGGACCATCACTCTGTCACCTAAAATCTCCTGAGATCCTACTGCCTCAGGGAAAAGCTCATCAGACTTCCCCCAAGAACCAGGGCAAGCAGGGGAAACCAGGACAGATGGACCAGAAAGCTTTGCTCCCTAAGTCTTTTTGTATTTTAAAAGACAGTGTCTCATTGTACAGTAAAGGCTGGCCTCGAACTCATAGCGACCCTCCTGCCTCAGCCTCCTGTGTGCTAGGACTACAGGCATGCACCACCATACATGGCTTCAAGTCCTAAAGCTTAATCCACTGCCTTGTGCTCTTCTGCACCGGCCTTTGCAGGCCTTCAAGTTAAAAGATCAGCCCGGATGCCAGGCGTGGTGGCCTCTAGTGAATACTTCTCTGTTCACCCTCCATCAACACAGTAAGTGAGTAGGTGCCATGGCTGGAAGCCCCAGCAACACTGAAGAGGGTCCCCGCAATGGAAGCAAGCAGCTGAAGGAGAGGCAGAAGCGAGCCACACGCTGGGGATGGACGGGGGAGAGGGAAGAGGCAGGGGCATGAGGATGCTGGCTTCGGGGATTCTGGGAAGGTGAAATGGGCACTCTTGTGAAGTTGTGAAATCCCCCCCAGACAGTGGCCCTCGTCAATAGTCAACAGCCCTCCCTGCAAGGGGCAGAGCGCAGCGACCCAGGCTGGAGCCCCACAGGTCTTACCCCTTAGCTACAGCTGCCCTCTAGAGACACAAATCTATAGATTCCCAAATTTGACTTTTAGAGCAACACAGAAGATTGAAAAGATCATGGTGCCATCTCTTCTTCTAGTGCCATTCAGCCGCCACTCAAATACGAATCAAAGCTGTCACTACCACGTATTTTGCCTGTCCTGCCACACAGTCATGTCCCTCCAGCCTCTCACCAGCTGCACGGCTGATGGTTCCACTGTGGACCACGTTTGAGGGACCCTGCCCTTCCCCCTGACTGCTCTCCCCTTGCTGACTTTCCTGCGAACCGAGTTCCCACCCAGGCACTTTGGCTAGGTGGCTAGGACTGGCACGTGGCTTCCGAGCATTTCTTCCTATGTGTCTTGCCCTGTGCTTCCTGTTGGTGGCCCAGGGGATGACAGCGGTACTGCTGATGCCCTGGGAGCTACAGACAGGAAGGACAGCATGTGAGAAGAGTGGTTTTTGCTACTCCTCTGATCTTCCTCAAAAGGGAGCCATACTCCATGGTTATCCACCCACCCACTTTTGGTTCCATTTAAGTTCGTGAAGAAATGACAGTCCAGATGTTGCAACATCTGTAACCCTGCTACAGCAAAGCCCCAGCGCGAGCAGGTGAGCGGGGGCTCCTCTCCCTCTCTCTTTCCTGCCCCCAGCGCCTCACGGAGGGCTACCCAGGAGGGTACCCGGGAGGTTATTCGTGTGAATGCTGAGACAGAAAATTACCTCCTGAATCCTTCCCAAGCATGCATAATGTATTAATTGTTGCTTACTTTTAACATTTGGGGAGATAAGCAATTGTTACACCCTCATTTTTCCTCGTTGGAGAAGGAGCTCATTAAATTACTAATTACTTGAATATGAAAAGTTGCCCTGAGCCACATCACGCCACCAGGGCTGGCAGAGTGAAAGGACAAATGGCACTGCCCCCACCAGGAGGACAGACCAAGGGGCCAGAAGGACCTGGAGCACTCGGCCCTCCTAGCTGTCTCCAGATGGGGCATTCTGGCCCTCCTTATCCTTACTTTCCTTTGTACTACCCAGTTAATTTCTTTTTTTATATGTTAATCTTTTAGCATATAATTTCTATCATGTCTCACTCGTCATTGTTTCATTTAAAGCAAACACAAAATTTTTTTTTTTAATGGTCTGTCTTCTGAATCTGCAATGTGCCTGCTAGGTGATTATGGTAGTCTACTTCTTGGTTTTATTTTTACCACTGTAAATCAGACTCCCGAGTTAGGTGTGTGCTTGTGAGCTGTACTGCTCGGCCATGGGTGATGGGTCTCCAGACCTCCAGAGCAGCGCGTTCTCCTCCTTGCTGGGCCACGCATGGTTTTCCGCCTTTTAGAAAGGGATTTCCGTTTCAAAGTCAGAAGTCCACATTCAATGAGCAATGTGGTTTGTACACACTGCGACCCGCCCACCCTGCATACGCGCTGTGACCCACTCACCCACCGCGTGCACGCCGTGACCTGCCCACCCACCGTATACACAGTGACCTGCCCACCCTGCGTACACGCCATGATCCACCCACTCACCACGTACACACCGTGACCTGCCCACCCACTGTGCCTTCATGTTTTTAAAACGTTAGAACAAAACCTTTGAAAAGAAACTTCTGTTACTTTTTTTTTTTTGGGACCAGGGTTCGAACTCACGACCTTGCACTTGCCCAGCAGGCACTTGTGCCTCGGAGCTATCTCCCCAGCCCCCGAAACTTCTGTTACTGATGTGCGTTAATTGTGTTATGGCCGGAGACAATGTGTTTTTGCTAAGGTACCACAAGCAAACGAGCTAACAAAAATGATGGGAATAAAGGTGAGCTGCGGGGGTGGGAGGGGGGAGGGGGGAGGGGGAGGGACAGGACGCTCAGCCGTCTCCTCGAGGACTGGCCAGAGCAGCGCACCTCAGAATGCACCCCCGCGTCCTTTCCAGACGGCGCATGTCAGAGCCTCAATCGGTCGGAAGCCTGCTGTGTCACTGCGCACTCTTGTCCGGGTCTTCAGCAGCAGACGGGATCCTGGACCGGGGACCTAAGCAAGCACAGATGTTCCCCAACCCCCTCAGCAAGGGTCCTGGGGAGCCAGAGGGGGGCCTCTCCTCCTCCAGCCTCTGTGACAAGGACCGAGAACTACTGAAATGCAGCAAGGGGAGCGGCGCGACCCGAAGACGCTGTGCGAGCCACCGGGTGCTTTCACCGTTCTCTACCGTCTGCCGTACACCTTGGACGTGGAAGAAGGGAGGCTTAGGTTGCTTATCAAAATCACAGCCAGCAATTCCAATTCTCCTGAGTTTTCCTAAAGACAGCTCTCTCGGGCTATTTTTAAAGCATGCAGGAGTTTATGTGTGAGCCTGTGCCCTGTCTTAAAATACCTTCCTGCTTCTAGGTAAAGCTTGACTTTATTAGTGAAGTTACAAGTGTTTTGGCTTTCTGGAAACTGGAAGTTTGTGGGGGTTGTTTGTCAAGAGATCTCTAGACGCGGAGACATAGCTAGCTTAGGTAATCACACTCACAAAACAGTGTCTTCATGCCCACCTTACTGTCCAGTTTTCATAGATTTCCCAAGTCGACTTCCCCGGGAGGCTCCCTCTCGCCAGGGCTGGCGCCGGCCCTTCGCGGCTTCCCTCCGCCTGTTTCCCGCCCGGCTTCCAGCACTTCCGGCGCATTGCTTCTGGTTTCTTTCTTCCTGACTTGAAGCCACTCCGGCCTGTCTCCCAGTTCTCCTACTTGGGCTCTCTTCCTCTTGTTACCAGTTTAGCAAAATAAAGCGCTTGCTGCCTGGTGACACCTGTCCAGGAGCATATGGGGCATTCAGCAGGCTACTGAGATTATAGTAAGCTTACTTCTGTCCCTCTCAGGGACGGCAGCTGAGATACAGAGGAATTGTCATCACTGTTCTATTCCTACTGTGAACAGTGCAACAACTTCAAACACCAAGCAGAACGCATATCTTTTTTAATATTAAAAAAAAATCACAAATGTTTTCCACTCATTCCAAGACACGCATGGCTTCCAGTCAAGGCCACTTCTGTGGCCTGCAGGTTTCAGAATAAAAGAAAATGGGGCTGTGCCTGGGGTCTTTGGTTGCGAGGTGACATCTATTTAGAGGATTCAGGCAGTTCTTTTAAGAAAACAAATTCTGTTATCTGCAAGAGGAATCAGGCCAGGACAGCAGGAGGCGGACCTTGGCCACCAGAGTCTGGTGACACCCTGCTCTGCCCTCTGCCATATGCAGAGGAGTGCACACAGATCCTCTTCAGATGTCGCTGTCCCAGACTGACAATGAGATGACATCGCAAGTCTCAGGAGGTGTCAGGTGGGGGAAGGCTGCTTTTGCAGCAGCAGAAGTTAAATCTCATAAAACACCGATCAGGGAGCAGTCGGCGAATATTGTGTAAGTTGTCACTGGCAATGCCTCCCCCCAGTCTTTATCAGAACGGTGATGGGCAGGGTGCAGCCAGGGGTGGAGGGCGGTGTGCAGAAGGCTATGGCACCCTGGCTGCCACGTCTACAAGCAACTGGCACTGCCAGGGTGGATCCAGGGCTCAGGCTTCACATTGGCACTCATCACGGCGAGTTCCCCGAAGCGGTGGGGCTGCAGATTTCTATTCTGTTGCAATAACGCCTCCTTAGGAAAAGAAAGTAGCCACCGGCTCCGTATGCGACAGAGGGAGTCGGATTGGGAAGGAGTCAATCCTGTAGGTGGCTCCAGGAGGACCAAGACTGCTCTGCTCGAGCCACCTTCTGCTTAGGTTTTCCCCACGTCCTGACTACGGACCCTGCTGCCTCTTCCTCCGGCTCTGCCAGAGCTCTGCGCCTGAAGTCAGAACCGTCATTAACTCCACCGGGTTTCAGCCTCGGCGACCATGGACGTGACGTGGTCTCCATGAGCCTCATGCCTTACGTCACTAGGTGCACTGTTCCTGATCATCGGATTTGCCTCGGTCAATTAGCAGGACCCAGGCAGGTGAGCACAGGTCACAGTCTGAACACAAAGAGTCCTGTGCGAGCAGGCCCTTGCGTGCCCCGGGCCCATGATGGGAGCCTTCAGCAAAGCTGAGGGGCACAGAGGCAGGAGGAGATGAAGCGGTCTCTGGACTCAATCTCCCCACCATAGTGCAGTCAGGAACCCAACCTGAAATGAACTTGAAACAACACCACCGGTATTCATTGTGTCTCTCCATACCTGGCAGTGTCTTGAACTTGCAGCCCCTATGACCGGATCTTCCCATTACGAGGCCAGCCAATAGCCACTGAGCTCTAGAAGCCTGCGTGGAAGCAGCAATTCTCCTCCACACTGAGACTCTCCCTCACTTTCCGGAGCAGGGGTCAGCCGTCTCCCGCCCCCCTCCAGGTCTCTGGCACCGACAGGCCCCTTGGTGCCACACACAGGCACAGGCTCATGTCAGCAGGATGATGCCACAACTTGTCAGGGCAATGCCCACGGTTTGATGAGCATCCAAAGACCTCATCGCGCCAGGCTGGAGCTGCCCGGATGATACCCAGTGAAGGGCACCTTCTGACTTTCAAGGTCGCCTGGTTTGCTTGTGTGCATCTGAAGATTCGGGCTAGTGCCACCCCTGGATGCAGCAGTACTGAGCCTGAGGATGGGGTGAAGCTCTAGGGTGTGTCTGCATGGTGCAGGAGAACGCCTTCAGTACTCTGGGAGGCTCTTTAAGAAAGAAAAAGAAGCTACTTCCTGTGGTTTTTGGGTGGGGCTGTACCAAGCTGGGACCTCTGTCCCTCCCCCAAGCCCCAGCGTGGTCTAACCTTTCATGTAGTGTACCAAGAGATGCCTGTGCTTCGCTCATTTAATGGATGGCATGACACGGGTCCCAGGAGACTGGGACCCACCACAAGGACCCCAGAGTGGAGCGAACCACGGTGTCCAGCTCGCCCTAGACTTTACTGCCACACTACTCTTCTCTCAGGGCGGGGCACCCTCCCTAAAGGTGCAGCTGCCCCCCTTTCTCCCTGCCATCTTTCCGCACCAGGACAGACCCTGCGCTCACAGGCACGGGGTCCCTGTCCTACAACGTCTGGTCTTCCCTGAACTCCTTCATGCGTTCCACTTGCATCCCCCTGTTTCCTTGCTCTCCGAGTTCCTAAGTGAGTCTGAGCAGCGTTTGGAAGCCACCAGGAGCCTCTCGCTCATGCTCCACACCGCGTTCTTCCAGGGTTCGGTTGCGTCCCATCGTAGGTAGCTCAGGTCAGGCACAGGAGTTAGGCGGAACCTAACACACAGGATACAGCAACTGTAGCCAAGGCCCCGGGTGCGAATCCGGAAAGGACGGCCTTTCAGCCACAGCTACCAAAGCATCCTGTCTGTGCTTCTTCAAGATGAGCCTGGTTTTTCTGAGTTTCTTTCAACCCATCTTTTCCCTGGCTGATGCCATCTTACCTTAAAAGGCAGAGGCCTCGCAGGGCCTTTTCCTTAAACAAGATTGCATTAAAAATTTAGCTCTTGTGGCAGCGCAAGGCAGGTGCTCTCTAGTGTTAAATGTTACCACTGCAAGAAGCAAGAGACGGACTGCAAGAGGATGCCCAGGGCGGAGGGCCTCCTCGTGGTCCGTTACTGATGCCCTTCCAGATGTCACGTGACCTCCCGGCGTGCTGAGTCACCTGCGCTCTCATATCCTCCCTGTTAAATGTGTTCTCTACAAAATCCTATTCATTTCAAGCAATCCTCCTATAATGGCATTAAAAATGTTTAGACTAATAACTTATCAGTCAATACAAGGCCCTGGAATCTGAGACGGAGCCAGTGAACACACATAGTGATAAGGGACAGATGCTGCTTTCAAGAAACAGGAGCATGGAGCCGGCCAGATAGCTCAGCTGACTAAAGCGCCTGATTAGGCAGAGTGCAGCAGCTGGGGTTCAATCCCCGACATGCAGTGCCAGCCCACCCCCCTGGGGCACACTGAGATAGTGATTGAGGCTGGGTGTGGTGGCACACGCCTGTCCCAGCACTTGGGAGGCTGAAAACAGGAGAATCACTGCAAGTCTGTTCTACATAGTGAGACCCTGCAGACCTTATACTAAATACATTTAAAAGAAACAAACAAGCAAGCAAAACAGAAGCAGCAACAAAATGATGCTTGCTTGGCAAGGCATTGGTTCTGACACTGATTCCCAGGTATGAGGAACTTTAAGCTGTGATTCCAATCTGCATATGAAGAGGAGTCGAGTTAGCAAACAGCATAGGCTACTTCAAGGTGAATGCGTGTATGTGTGTGTACAAGTGTGTGCCTATGTACACGTGTGCCTGTGTGCCTGTGTGTGTGTGTGTGTGTGTGTGTGTGCGTGCAAGCGCATAGCCATACACTGAAATGTGCAAGCAGAACACGTGCCAGGAAAGTTGGTCCTCGCTTAAGACTTGAGCAAGAGCTTCTTACGGCTCACTGGAAAATTCCTGAATTCATCTCCCTTTCCATATTCAATAGCATTCCTGATCCCTGCTTTCCAATTCTAAATCCTCTGAAGTGGGGTGAGCATATGTTAAAACAAATCTGAACTTTTTTATTCTAAGTGGAAAAAATCCCTGCGTTGGGTTGAATCCCTGAGGGAATGCAAAGTAAATCTAAGGAAAAGGTCCCGGCTTCCTCCACTGGCCGGCTCTGCACCTGGAGGTCAGGGGCAGCAGGAGTCAGGCCTGCCAGGAGAGGAGGTGTCACCGAGAAGCACTGGCACCCTCATCCTCAAGGTAGCTTCAGCCAACAGAAGAGTAATTCGCCAGGTTAAAAGACATCACTCCCAAATGTCATCAGCGCTTTACAATGCAATTAAGTGGACAGAGGTTACCCAGGAAATTATTCTCCCCTTTCTTTGATGTGTTTACACACTATCCGCTGGAAAACAAAGCCCAAAAAATGTCTCCACATATCCATCTACTTTTGGTACTTATTTCAGCCAACGGGGGGGGGGGGGGGACAAGCCCACAGCCATCTCTAACTACCAGCACAATAATTGGTTTCCTATATTTCCTTAATTTTTCTCATTCATTCGTGGCGACCCCCAGCATAGAATTCCATCTTTCTATCATCCTCAGGGCTGACTGTCAAAGATCAAGGCATCTGAGGGGCAGTGACTCTTTGACTGGCTTGCTGCGAAGAAAGCTGGTCCACTCAGGTGCCAAGCACTGCCTGAGGTCAGCAGGGGCAGGCATCGGGCTGAGGTGAACCCCGGCCCCAGGTTACAGCCTCCCCACGTGAGGCTCCACTAGCCTGGAGCTTTGCACAGAAGCAGCATGTGGAGGCCTGGAGGTGGCCGTTGAATTAATTCCATTAAATAACCCCAGCTCGAGCCACAAGCCGAGCCAAAAGTCGAGCCTCCCGTGACTCTCTCCCAACACATCCAGACTTCTTTCCCTCATGGCTTTCCTGTGAATTCCATCCGCAAAAGGAACAAAATGAAAGGGAAAACTGGGGAATGCTTCCGGAGCTGTGGATCAGAACACCCAGACCGGTCAGCGCTTTCAGCCAACTAGGAATGCTATTTTAGGATTGTAGTTGCTGTTTTGGGCCGCTAAGATCTTAGCCAAGATCCAAAGCTGTGTGTATGGTGAGACCGATGCACCCACAGATAGACACACGGACGCCGACACACACGTGGCTGCTGTAGGCACCGCTTCTATCCTAGCCTGCTGCTGGCTCTCTCTGCAGACTTCATGGGGTGGGCTCAGACTCTTTAGGGCCAAGAAGAAGCCACTTGAGAATGGAAGAAAAGCACTTCTCAGCTGCATGTGACAAGGACAGCTGCCTCTGGTTGTCCCACCTGCTGTCTGGAGCCACGCTGCCTCAGGACGGCAGTCTGGACAGGCTTATGTCTTCCACAGCAGGGGCAGGCCAAGGACAGGCAATGTACAGAGCGGTGTAGAATCAAACCGAGGGCATACAGTCCTCCAAAACCCACACCCTCGTTAACCACTGCCATATTTCTACATGGTTCAACACCAGGCAAAAGAACAGGAAAATTGTGTAGAAGCCCAGCACTTCATTTATATTGTACAGATTGGCCTGTGTGCTTCTGGTCCCTAGGTTCAAATCCATGAATACCAGCATGCTCTTCTTATATTTATTACCTCCTTTCCTGCTCGGGAAAGCTACCCAGGTCCTAGCTCAAGCTTGCGAGCCCTGACAGGGTTTATTTCATACCCAAGGAGGGCAGGGAACGGTAATAAAAGGAGGCCACTTCAGTTACAGGATGCTAGGGCCAGTGGGAGTATTTCTTTACTGAGCAAATATCCTATAGAATTCTTAGAAGAGGGTTTGATTTCTCTATTCTAAGCCTATCAAGCAACAGTGCATGTTAGGCCACATAAAACTCTTGTGTTGAGTGTAAATAATTTTAAGGTTCCCATATTTATAAATCTCCCTAGATGAAACAAGCTCATACTGACATTCTTTAGGTGGTGCTGGTGTAAGATGGTTGCACTTTTACCAAAAGCAGTGACTCTGGGAAATGACCCCCACTGGACGCTCTCAGTACAACTACGCCCAAAGTTGTATTTCTGTCTTCTCTGAAGAGTGGATGTGGGATTCTGCTACATCACCCCCTTCACAAGGCCTCACTTCCCTGAACTCTAGAGAGGTCTCCCTTTGTTGCCCAGGTCCCAGCAAAAGCAACCTGAAGACAACCCGAGACCACAGAAGGGAAATCAGCTGGCGCTGCTGATTGACTAGGCTCGGGCCAACTGCTCTGCGAATCCAGTGGTGTCTCCCAGGATCAGTTTTAATGATCTGCCTAAGGTGTGTGAGCAGCGATTAACAGACAAGCGAGCACCCTTTGGATCCTCTAAGCCGGGAACTGCAGCGTCTCCAGGAGGGTCGGGCTAGCCTGCAGAGTCCCACCTGTTCCCCAAGTGTGCCCAGCCCTACCTGCAGAAGGTGGGGCGCCAGGGCAGGGGCAGTTCCTCTGCACCACAGCCTCCCACCTGGCCGGCTTTCCCAACCAGTTGGTGCCACAGCTACCTCCCAGAAGCTCCCCCGTCCTCAGCAGCACCTCCAGTAGGCAGCCTCTGCGCTATGTGACAGGGACATCTTCCTCAGAGTGTCCATGCTTCTTAAGGGCAGGGCAGGGGAGCCTGGTCCTACACACACGTGGCCCCTTCCCCAATTCCTCTCAGCAACAGCAAAGTCCTCTTGGAGCTCCAGCGAAAGCTTTTTGTGAACCATGTTTCTGCATACCCTTCTTGCTCCAGCTTACAAAGTAGGTGGGAATCCCGGCCACCAGCACAGGTGAAGGGGGCTGCGAGGACAGAGGCCTCTGTGCAAGGCGCCTACCCAAGTTTCCCTGGCCAGAGGCGATCTGTCCTATTGATAAGGCCAGGGCATCCTGTAGAAATAGGAATGGGGGTGGCGGAGGAGTTGACACCAGCAGCACAGCTTGGTGGCCCGGGCAGGGAGCCACAGCCACGGCAGCACCAGAGTATCCAAAGGACACATACACAAGCACACAGACACACACACACATGCACGCACGCACGCACGCACAGCCAGGCATTACCTGCTCCTGCTGTTGCACGGATTTCCCCGAGGCGCTGGGATCCTTGGCAGTGGTCATGGTCTGTGCAGCTGTCCTGGGCGCTCGTGGCCACCCCAGGGCCAGGTGGGGTCTGGCAGAGTGCTTGCAGCCACCCGCGTCAGGACGGCAGGGAGAGGGCAAGGAGCGCCAGGCTAGTCCATACTTCGGAAATCGCAGGGCTATTTCAGGGTGCGTGGGGGAGGGCGCCGGGGCGGACCAGCCTAGTTTGCTCTTGCGGCGCCAAGAACAGAGGATAGGAAGCGGGAAGATGCCTCCACTGCTCCGCGGGGCTTCTGCGATTAGCAACAGCCTCTGCAATCGCCACAGAAACCAAAACTGCTTAGCAACCGGCAGGGGCGGCTGGGTGCGGGAAGGGCCCAGAGCTGAGAGCTGCCTCCCGCCGCCTCCGGCCGCGCACGGCGCATGCTCGGGCATGCTCTGGCTGGGGCGGGGGACAGCGCAGGGGTCCGTTTGGGGGACGCTGGCGGGCCGGGGCCGCGGGCCCACGCACCTGGAGCCTGGGCGGCGCGCGTGCCCAGGACACTGAGCCCGCGTGCGTGCTGGTCCCCTACTCACACCTGAGCAGCAGCACAGAGCAGCAGGGCACGGAGGCAGCCTTTGTTGTCCCCGCGGCGAAGTGTGGGGTGCGTTTGGGGAGCCCCGCGGTCAGACACGCTTCCTTTGCGCCCAGTGGGTTTGCAGGAGCGTGGGCAGTTGCAGTCCTAGACTTCATTTTCCTGACAATTCAGAAAACTTAGGCTCCATCTTTAGAGTCAATGAATCCATATTTCTCTAACAAATGCCATCTGGACCTCAGAGTGTCCTCTGACTGAAGCAGAGACCAGGAGGCTCCCGCGCCTGGGCTCTCCTTCGGCACTTGAGCATAGGTTAGCTGGTGAGGTGTACAGGAAGGCACCTCCAGGGACACGGTCATCAGGCCAGGGGGTTCAGGGGCACTGTCTTGGTCCTCCAGGGACTGGGCAAGCTGCCCATAGTATCCTCAGTGTGACCAGGGCCTCTGTAGCTCCTGCTCTGGAGCCTCTCCTGGTGGTAGGCACTCACTGACTAGGGATGGCCCGGCCACCTGCGTAAAGGTCACTAGTCAGTCCTTCGGCCAGGGCCTGGTCAGACTGGAGTGTATTCTTCATACCTGTTTGTGTGTGGAGTGCAGGGTGCTTTGAACAAAGATGCCCAATGGGGCTGTGTCCCTTTAACAGATGCGTAAGAGAAGACTTCTCCTGGCTCTGCTCCACACTGGCACCCTCCAGGACATCACCTTACAGAGGCGGAGGACCCAGCAGAACTGGAGGCCGTGGGTCTCTGTTTGGAAGTGCTGAATGAACGGAAACCACAGCGCGGGGCCACCCCTCCTCCACAGCCTGCGCCTCACTTGGCGCTGGGTGTCCTCTGGCACAGGTTCTCAGAGATTGGGTAGACAGCTGGTAGCCCACATGGTTAGGCTAAGAGTGTAAGAAAGAAGCTTTCGTCACCCCGGGAAGGCTTGCACTTCACACACACGGGGCTCCACTTCCTACAGGACTGGAGGTTCTGGAGTGGCTCTAGTGGTGGTGTGGGCCCTGGCCTGCTCATCTCCATGGCCTGCCTGCTAAGATGCCTTGACCCCAGGCGATTATCAGCACCGGCTGAGGGCAGCGTGGCAGCTCTTGAGGACTTCACAGATGACTACCTTGGATGTGGAAGGTGCCTGGCACCACCCAGATTGCATCGTGGGTTTCCAAGAGTAGGGACAGCGCCCGACAGAGGAGTGCAGGCGGAAGGCACTGAAGATGACCCCCATGGCCCCAGGCCCTTGCCATAATGGTGCCGTGGAGATCCACCATGCTTGGCTGTCTACAATGTGGGCTATAAGACACCCTTCCCATCCCACTCCCCAAGAAAAGGCTTACAATGCTGTTTCTCACAAAATAAGCCCAAATCTAATGGATGATCTGTTTCTACCTGTGAGGTCGTGCATGGACTCCCGAGGGAGGTCCCTTTGCCTTAGAGCTTTCCAAGGCTGTCTGCCCAGACCATCCCTGGGCTCTCCACTCCCTGCATACCCAACTCTGTCATCAGAGCATAAGGTGGCGTGGAACCATTCCACCCACAACCTTTCCCTAGGGTCTCCAGGCCTCAGGTCCCCAGCTTTTCTGCACCCATGAACCCTTGAAAGGCAAAGGGGAGGGGCAGGGAGTCCTGCTTTCCACCCGCGGCAAAGGAGCTGGAGGACGCTGTGCAAAGTGCAGCAAGCCGGGTGGAAAGGACACGTCCTGTCCTTGTAGGTGGAGTCTAAGGAGGCCAGGCTCTGAGAAGCAGCGGGACGGAGGGTGACAGGGGCTGGAGGAATGGGGTGGGGCTACAGGAACAAGCACACGGTCTCCACTGCAAGATTCACAAGTTCGAGAGATCTGCGCCACAGAGCTGAGAGCATGGCGGGCAAAGCCGGAGTCGCACCGTATGGCTGAACATTGGTTTAGCCAGGATGGTTCCATGGACGCGTTATTACCACAGAGAAACTAGAAGGATCGCCTTGGAGTCACGCTTTACATTAGTCAGTGTCCTCCAGAGGGCCTATATTTAGGTGCTTTAGTTTATCCTCCCAGGCTGGAGTTCGACTTGGCGTTGCGGGGAGCCCTCAGCATCGCCATCCTCACCGGGGCGAGGTCCACCGTGGACAAGGGTAGGACGCCTTGCCCCCAAGGTTGTGGAGATGAAATGCAGATACAGAGGACACGGAGCTAAACATCTGCAAAGTAACGTGTGCACATGTCGTAATTGTGACATGAAGCATTCAGTGAGTGTTCCAGGGCACCACAGTGAGGCACACGCAGAGGTCCACACCACCAGCATCTCCCCTCCCTGGGACACCCTCTTCCCATCACGCTTGCTGCCCTGTGGACCACTTCTGGGGGTTCTCCTTCCTGGGGTGTCTTTAGGAGCTGTGATTTTTTTTTTTTTTCTTTAAAGTAGTGACTGCTGCTTCCAAGCGCGTCCCAGGGAAAGGCAGCCTTGAGAGGTACGGCTTCTGTCCTCGGCCACCAGAGTCTCTGGATCCGGCCCCACAGGCGAATTCTGGCTCTTGGCTCATAGTTGAGGGGAGAATGGAAGGGAAGCCTTTTGGACCAACCGAGCACATTGGGGCAGGGAAGAGCACACCTGAGCACACGCAGGAAGGAGGGCTCCCAGTCCGGCTTCGGAAAGTGGCCAGAAGGATGGCGTAGGCGTGGTGGGAGGAGGAGAGGCTTTCTGAGGGGGCGGACTGCAGAGTGTCTGTCCTCCCCTGCAATGAAAGCGGTAGGATGGGAACATCCCCTGCAGCGTGCGAGCAAAGCCCTATGGTCTCTCGGGGCTTGAGCGGGTGCAGTCGGGGATGCGGGCGGTGGGACAGGTCAGAGCATCTCCTGCCACCTCTCCCAGGGCCCCGCCCCCAGAACGTGGGACTGCCAGTGCGCATGCTTGGGAAGCGCACTGGATGCCGGGCGCCTAAGGAGGATGACAGGAGTAACAGGGTCACCAGCTCCAGGGCCAAGCACTCTGCGTCCAGCGCTGATGGAAGAAATCCTGAAAGGGTTCAGCTTGCCAAACTCGCGCCAGCTACCACTTAGAGTAAGTGCTCTCGGCTATCTGTTTGAGTAAGTACAGAATGTGGCAGCTTCCGGCGCGCATGCACAAAGGCTTGCCGGCTCCCCCTTTCCTGAAGGACGCCTTCCTTGCTATCTACAAGGCTGAGGAGGTGAGCCAGCTGCACTCCAGTGTTGCAGCCTGGTTACCCCTCCTCGCTGGGGTCTCCACCATCCCAGGCTTGGTTTGGCCAGAGCTAAAGCAACCAGGCATGCTGCTCAGCTCCATGTAGAGAGAGAACCGGTGACAGACAGGTGAGCTGCATCGACGATGCCTAGAGGCCTGTGGGAAAGCAGGATGTGTGAGAGTGCGGGCGGGTGTGTGGGCGTGCCCAGCTTGCTCCAGGCCGGGGCGGAGGGGGTGGGGCACTGGGCATCCAGCCTCCTTGGAAAGTGTGTAGGGGGCAGGGCTGAGCGTGGGCAGTGCCCAGCAGCCCTGGCCGCTGCAAGGGAGGGCATACAGAGAGCACACGCTCAGGGCAGAAAACAGGAAAGATAAATATGTAGCTTCAAACCATTTAAGACACAAGTGTGCATTCTTATAAAATGCACATTTTGTAAAAATACAAACAAAGGTACCTGAGAGGCCAACTGTAAACGTGCGCCGATGGCAGGGACGGGAAAGGATGATGAAAAGAAAAAGGAGACGGAAAAAAAAAAAAAAAAACAAAAACAGGGAGGCAGAAAGGGACCCGCTTCTCCAGACTTCCACCCTGGCGGCGGGTAAATGAGGGCAGAGGAGCTCAGCGTAAACATCACCACCAGTCCTGGTCCTGTCGTCTTGGCCCCCCCGCGGCGACACTAGGAAGCGGCGGTTGTTCCTGTTCACTCACAGATAGGTAAGAGGGACTCAGGGAGCAGACTGCTGCCCCATCACTGAGCGCGCGGTGCAAATCCACCCCCATTATTCTCCCAGGCCCTGAGCTGTTTGGCTGAAGCGAAACAGACCCCCACATGACCTTCCGGCTCAGATCCCCGTACTCGCGGGTCCAGGCAGATCTGCCAAGGTTGATAATTAACCGTCTAAAGCGTGCTGCTCTTTTGAAGGGTGTGGACCTTGCTCCGACCCACATCTGCACCCCAGCTGCTGGACACGGCTTCCATTCATCAAGAGAGGGAGCCGAGATAGGCGCTAAGGATGTAGCGCTGTTGTGAGCCGTGCGGTGTGAAGCGCCCAGTTTCAGCCCAAAGCACAGAGCCCCCGCTCCCCCCCACCCCATAGGTTCCCACATGAAGGGGTTTGGAGGATGGGCTTTGCCAGAACTTGGGGCTCTACCCCGCCAGTTGCAATTCCAGCCCACAGCGGCGCCTCCACCGCTGCCTCTGGTGTGAGTCACAGGGACATCCACCCCAGCACTGCAGGGCAGGATGCCCCAGAGCCAGCAGGGCCCTGCAGGAGGAGCCCTTCTAAAAGAAGGATGAGGGGGGAGGAGATAGAAGGGGAGTCCTGAGGAAGGGGCTTGGGGGCTCATGGCCCCACAGGCGGAGTGTGACAGGAGGCCTGTATCTTTAAGAGTCTTTTCTGATGACGAGCAGAACAAAGTGGAAGTTGTGATACTTTGCAGCCCAGCCCGTCAACTGTTTTTTAAAAATTGCATTTAATAAGAAATAACAATGTGACAGTTTCAAAACACATTAGCAGTACATTTCCAGTATTTGATACAATGCATATTGTTTTCCTCCTAGCAGTTATACACAGCACAGGGTGTAGACGTGATAATTTTTCTAATCATTATTGGCACAAAAAATTTCTTCTTACTGAACTAAGAGAAAGTAGTTGTATACATAATCCAATGTTCCATAATTGCGGTGGGCTATTGGCAAAACTGGCAATGATGAAAGCTGTTGATTTAAGCCTTTACAGCTCAGCATAGTATTCTAGCTTTACATTTTATGTCGTGTGGTTAAATTTTTCTGCTAGGTGGTTAAGGGCAAGTTAAAGCAAGACCTGCATAACAAAACATGTAACTTTCGTATTTCCCAAGGTCAGCCAAATCCCCTCAAGGTTTACTTTGAAACCATATACAGTGCTTTTAAAATTGGAGAAAAAGAAGGACTACAAGGATCACCAATATTTTGGCTCTAGCCCTCCAAGATCAGTAAGGACTCAGGACATAAGAGAACTTGTGCTGTAACATTCTATAACTCAGTGGTTTCCCAAATTTTCCGTTTAAGATTATGGAACCATAGAGGCATGGGATAGATGATGTATAGTGTGCCTAAGGAGAGTTACCTAGAGAAAAAACATTCTCTGAGGCTTTCACAGAGAGCAAACTGGTCAAGCAATGGCCATGACTCATCCAGATGGTTAACACTGATAATGGTTCTACAGCCTGTCAATTACAAAAGGCGTAACTAGTGCCTGGGGCATGGCTAGGAGGCCCAGTGGGAAGGTGGACCCTCCTCCAGTCAAGAGGCAGGGAAGGTGACTACCAACAGAGAGCAAAGGAGAGGCGGGTGGAGGAGACCCCTGCCGCGCTGAGACCGCCAGCAAGATGAGGCCCACGCGGCAGAACTTCCTTCTTCCTTCCCTTGTTGCATCAAACCAGCATGAGAGGAGAGGAGAACAGGATGGAGACTGCTCGTGGTGTGGCTTTCCCTCAAGGTGTTACGTTGTGAAGCTTTTTTGAAATGAGATGGCCAGTAAGATTCTTGGATGGGCGGTGCTAGGAGTGTGGCCAAAATATACAGTGAATGTTTAAATTTCTAAAAAATTACAGTGAAAGGCACAGGGCCCCTAGTCACCCTCAAAATTCTCCTGACTCTGAATGCACTCACCCCGTCATTCTGATCCCTCTCAGAACCTCTTTTGCGGGTGTCTTTAGTTGTGTTGTCCTGGCTGTGTTGTTATCCAGCACTGATTCCAAGCATGGCCCTTCCTGGTCATTTAGGCTCTGGGGAGGAGCCAGAAGTCTCCTAGGGCATGGCCCAGTGGAGCAGGAAATAGATGAGGCCATATCACAATATTTTTGTTTGATAGCAAGTTCTGTAAACAGTTGATAAAGAAATATGGTGAATGCTGAAGTGACAACATTTGTCACAGCAAAGGACACACTGCCATTAATCCCCCTCAAAATACCCCACTTTCCTTCAAAACACTTTCCTTCACTAGGAACACACTGATCCCGCCATTCTTGGAGATGTGCTTTACCGGGGGTAATTTATTTTCTTTTAAATTTAAACGTGCACTGCATCTTCCGTCCCTCTGTAAGTGCCACAGGCTGGTGTCGCTCATGAAACTGGATCACAGAGGAGTTGATACAGGCAGCTGTCATCCCCCAGGGCCTTAGCAAATCCAGGAAAGTCGCTTGCACACTTGGGGTCCCCCTCGCTCTACTGTTCTCTGCTTGACCTCTGAGAAAGACCTGGGTTTGGTGCCTCTAGGGAGGGTTTATGTTCTCACAGAAGTGCCCAAAACGTCCAGCTCAGTTCCTCTGGGCAGAAACCACCTTGGTGACTTCCTCCTAGGACAAGATTAAGACGGTGACACCAGGGGAACCATAGGCGTAAAGTCAGCATAAAAGCAGGACGCAGGGCGATCTCCTTATCCCTGTCCAGCACTGGACTGACTGGAGGAAACAGGGCTCTGCTGGTGATTCATGGGTAGCCTGGGGTGAAAGGTCAGGAGGACGAGGCCGGGTTCCAGGAAGGGCAGCCAAGGCAGCAGACACCGAGGATATTCCGGAGTCTCAGGGAAGAAAGCACTTGGGAACTGCTTGGCTGAAAGAGAGACCCCAGGCATGGCAGTGCACACCTGCAATCCCAGCGCTAGGAGGCTGGGGCGGGAGGAGCTGAAGCCTGAGCCTATTCAGGATAAATTAGTGCCTTAGACCCTGTTCCAAAACTTAAAAGAATGAGTAAAAATGCTGGAGATGGGGTTCAGTGTGAAGGGCCTATGTTCAACTTTTAGTATTACCAAAAAAAATTTAAAAAAAAGGAAGAACAGAAAGAAGAAATGAGGAAAGACAAAGAGAGAAAGAAGAAAGGAAAAGAAAAGTCCACCTTCCTATTGTGAGGCAGATGGGGAGGCCAGCTGGATGTACAGTGGCCCCAGTCCCTGACAACCGCAGTGCCTGTTTCCAAGGCGGCCATGTCCTTTAAAGACCTGCTTTAAGGCAAGCTTTCTGCAGAGTCAAATGAACCGAAGTAAACTGGCCCTAGCCTGCATCTAGGGGTGGGTATAAAAGGGGGGCCTGCTTCCCACACCAAGCTGAGAGCTGGTTTCTTGAGTCCACACTGGTCACTGCAAGGAATCAGACAGGCCCCCGCCACCACCCTGGGATCCCAGGGGTCCCAGGTTAGTGGGGAAACATCCAGGCTCTGAAGACACCGGCCCCAGTGAGCACGGAGGCAGACGTATGCACGAGGTAGCCCGCTGAACTGGGCACGGACGCTCAGGCCTGGCAATGTCCCCTGGAGCCCACAGAGGAGGTTGTGCCATGGACCGCAAGGATGACTGTTCACTGAGGCATAAGCCCTTCCCTGCAGGCAACGGGAAAATTGGAGACAAGGAAATGTCAGGAGAAGATCTCGCCATTTGCAAAGGTCTCTTTTCAGAGTGTAGCAAATGGAGTAACAGTTTAGGAAGCTGGGGAGTAATTCAAGCAAGAAATGAAAAGTGCCTCGAGTCGGGAAGGAGACAGGGATGGAGAAGAAATTAGAAATCGGACCAGGGGAGGTAGTGGCCGCGGTGGGTGCGTCTGGCGACTTTGCAAGTGTTTGGGTCCCAGCTGCAGCAATAACTCTCATGAAGGCACAGAGTGGAACAAGGTGCTTGCAGCCCCAGAGACACCAGGACGTCACCACTTCCTTTGCCCTGTCACCCGAGTCACCTCTCTGCAGCAGCCCTGGCCCAGGGAGAACAAGGCATTTTGCAAGGGAAGGAACACAGGGAGACAATCACAGCACGACTACTTCCTCACTTCCTGTCCACCTGGCTCTTCCATCTACATGATGTCTTTTCTCTGTCACCCTATCTCAGCCTCCAGCTCCTGGGACGTTTATGTTGAGTAACTTGGCCAGCCTGGCCCCTGCGGCTGAGGCTAGACCGGGACCTGGACGTCTAGATTGAGATCCAGGTTCTGCATTCTCACTGGGCTGTGGGCATGGACGCTGCGCAAGACCAGAGCCACACACTGGAGGGCCACAGCAGCCACACAGCTGGGGATACGCAAACCGCTGGTGTCCTGGGGCACCACCAGGGCCCCATTCCTTCTGTAGGGAGTCTGCGGCCACGGGAATCACCTCCCCTTCCTGGCTCTTGCGTTATTGCTCTACGCTGGGTTCCCCTGGGCTCTACGCTCCCCATCAGCCTTGCTCTGCTCTGTGCCTGGCTGCGCCTGTACTTAGCTCTGTTCCCGGAAGTGAGTCGCCCCTGGAAACCCCGGGGGACCGAAGCGCTCCTCGCACCCTCCGTCAGTCATCCTGTCACAGCTCTACATGAGGAGTGGGCAAGCACACGGCGTCTCCTCCCCTCGAGGTGAACTGCTGGAGCCACACGGGGTGAGCAGCAGAGCCTGGCCTGTCATGAGCTTGCCCACACCTCCATGGAGAATGGGGTCCCGATCCCCTAGGGCAGTGGGCCCGCCGCCGCTGCCCTAGAGGTGTGTTGGTGACCTCGTGTCCCTGCTGCCCACCTCCCTGGCCTCCCAGGCCCTGATGGGTTCCAGGGAAGGAATTTCCCACTGACACCTCTACAGGAAGTTACTGGAAGCCAGAGGAGGCTTCACTGTAGTGGGCTTGGGCAGGTGTGGGCCCCAGCATCGGGACCGGATCTTCTCAGTCTGCCTAGCAGCCGGACAGCACTGCAGGGGCCTCTGGACATTTGCAAACAGAGTGCATCGTGTTTCCTCTCCTTGGGGTGGAACTCACGGACAATGACAACTGTGGGTGACGGGTGTGAGCGGTGTCTGCTGCAGGATGGGCAATGCGACATCACCTGGCTTGGGGCATCAGCGCTGGCTGGGGGCCTCCTGCACTGAGCAGGGCCATGGTGATCCCCACTAGCAGACCTTGCCTCTCGTGTGGCCACCCCAGACTGTAAGCCACTGGCTTTCCCCTCCTTCCCCACTGCCACCTCCTCGGCCCTCTTTGTCACTGGAGCACTAGCTTCCTTCCAGTGAGTCCCTCCACCCCTTACAACCCAGGTGCTATTCCCAGCACCGGAATCCAGGATTCCCACCTGCCGCTCCCCCCCACCCTCCCCGCAGCATGCGGTAGGCAGGCCACAGAACACCACGCCGACTGACAGTGCGTGTAGTTACAGAATAGTCATGGGATTAGCTTATTGTCGTCCAGGTAGACTTCAATGTGACAGAAAAAAAAAAATAATTCTAAGTGTTCTCAGGAAAGAGAGGAGAAACGAGTTCTGAAGTGTGGCTTCTCATCCGCCCTGTCCCTAGCTGGTCAGAATGAAGACCACACCTGGGCTTTCTTATGAAAAATGTAGCATTTCTCTCTCCAAAGACTTTCTCTTCCATGTTGTAAGCTTGTCACAACTCACAATGTGTCTAACTATTGCACACCACCGGAGTCACTTTTGAAATAAAAGTGGAATCGCCCTGCTATGTGCTGGCAAGACTTGGTGATCCGGAAAATGCAAAGCTCCTCCCACCTCCCTCAACTGCCAATGTTCCTGCCGATGCCCATGGTGGCCTTTCGTATCTTTCCACCGCGTGTTCATAGAGACCCACACAGCCATGGCTGTGTTTTCATCACTTAACAAAAGTTGCCATTTCGGTGACAAATGGCAGTTGAGGGGCCGTGTGGACATTCATAATATTGTATGAAAATCACCACCCTGTGTCCTCACAACCCTGTCTCCCAAACACGAATCCTTAAACAATGACTCTCCATTGTCCTCCCTGCTCCACCCCTGGTAACTTCTAATCTACTTCTGCCTCTATGAATTTGTCTTGGTGAATCTATCTTGATAATAGGTTATGCCTACTCAAGAAATTTCACAGAAGTGGGCTCACAATATTTATCCTGTGTCAAGACACATAATATTTTCAATATGCATCCAGGTAGTAACATGAATGAAATGATTTTGGATGACAGTAATATTCTATGGTGTGTCCACAACACATTTTATGAACCTGTCCACCAACTGATGGGCCTATGACTGGTTCTCACCATTTGTTTGCTTTTAACAATGATTTAGTGAACATCGGTTTGTGAGAACCTGGGTCCTGCTTCCAAGGTCTCTGCGTTCTTTAGCTGCTTTTAATTTTAGAAATACAACTCACTAGTTGAGATTTGTAGGACTCCCTTGTTTCGGCAAGGTTATTTTCATGGTGATGGAGAAATCTAGTAATAATCAGTGCCTTGATCATCAGTTAGGCCACAGGTGGGGCCACACAGCTCCAAGGGCCAAGAGCTGAGGTGTATCGGGAAGGAAACAGCGCCCCTTCCTCGGCAGCTGCATGACGAGACAGCTCCTCTAGACTCGGCGTCTTCTGTGGTCCCTCAGGACTAACTCTTGTCACATGTGCTGTCGTAACAGGTGCAGTGGGAGGACTTGGGACAGAGTCTGAAAAGAGCCACGCCCTCCTGAGCGGATGCATAAGCCGAAAGAGCTGCTTCCTGCCTGCCAAGAGGGCTGCGACAGCCGTGGGGGAGGGGGAGAGATCAGGCGACCCAGTGGCTGGTGGCTGGTGCACAGTCCCTGTCCCCAGCCCACAGACACAGTGCTACTCCCGCCTGTGGCTGTGCCCTGTGTCTCCAGCACGGCCATCATGCTTACATCACCCATGCAGGCAGGGTTCCTACATGCTCCTTGTGACCCACTTCCCACGCACCTTGTGCTCCCGGGGTCCACAAGAAAGACGACCAATGCTTCCCGTTATGCTAGCACCGTTTGCCTTAGCGGCAGAGGGACGGCACTAAAGAAGGAAGCCGGGATGAAGTACTCCGGCTCTACTTTACACAGCTGTGAACGTGGCTTTTGTCAACCATCGGTAGAGACAATGGTGATGGGGTGCCAGCTGGCTGAACACATGCTATCTCAGGGCACCCTGAGAGTGACTTGCGTGTTACATTCCTTGTCCCTGAAACAGCCCTATGCAGCAGGTCACCATGGCCCCCACCTCACAGCTGGCTTAGCTGAGGCCGAGAAAGCTGCAACACCTCGCTAAGACCACACACAGCGGTGCTGGCCCAGGCAAGCCTAGGGCGGCACAACTCCTCAGAGCACATGTGGAGAGCAGCCTCTCTGGCTCCCAACAGGCTCATGGAAGAGGGGACACGGTCCAGACCCAGCCAGGGCTGCTCTGCTGCCGTGCAGGGCGAACTCAACCCCGCAGGGAATCGGGAGCAGCTGTAAGCTACAGTGCTCGGTGAAATAAGGCCGACCGAAGCTGAGGACACTATCACATGGCTTCTCTTGTGTGAGAAACTCAAGCCACAAGGAGCAAAAACAAAGGAAAGACAACGGGACGCAGAGGTACCCCCAGGAGGGTCAACAGCAAGCCTCGTAAACACGGACTAAATAAAAAAGTGATAAAACTCTAAGTACAGTTTCCACCGCCCAAGGATCACCCTGGTGTCACCGCGAAGCCGAGCCACCGGAAGCCGAGCCATCGTAAGCCGGGGACTGCCTCTGTCTGCCAAGCGCGGGGAGCGGAGTTGGCAGGGGTGGGCGACCTGCCAAAGGGAAGCTTGCGTTGCCTTATCAGAACTAGGAGGGTAGAAGGAGCTAGACAAACGTGGGCATCGTGATGCTTCTGGAAATGACTTCTCAGCCTGAAATTCTGTCATTCTTTGAGTGGTAATGAACCTACTCATTATGATTGTTAATTAAACAGGAGTGAAAATTGAACTGGCAGCTCATTAATTATTAGTGGCCATATCATGGTCTTCATCTTGCGCACAGCCACGGGCTCAGGGATGAGCTCTCTGCAAGCCACGGGATTGGTGTTTTTTTGTCAACTTGGAAGGCAGAGGGGAGGCAGGCAGTGGAATGGGCAGGGGCCCTGCTGGTGCTGCCCTGACCCCCCACACTGCTGGAGATGCCAGGGAGACACCCTGGGAGGTGCCTGCTTGAGGGCCAGCTGGACTGGGGTCCTGGTGACTTCTGTCTTGATGCTGAGACAAAATACCCAACACCCAAGACTAAGACAGTTTGTGGATGCTTCAGTCCATCACCCACTGACTCCGAGGCAGGGCAGCATGGCAGAGAGCAGAAGTCCAAGGCGGCGGAAGACAGCAAAAACAGCAAAAGCAAAAAGGGAGGGGCAGGAGCAGCAAGGTCCCCTCGGTCCTGATAGGGGACGCAAGCTGCCCGCCCTAGGGCGGGGGTGGCACTGGACCGTGAGTCAATCACAAACTCTGGAACCCAGCCCCACAGCTGCCGAGGCTTTGGGGGACATCTAGACACAAACGAGAACAGTTGGTGACACCCAAAGGACTTTGATCTCACACAGAAGTTCTAAATGTAACACTCAGGTCCTCTGCGTAGGTGCCTTTGCAAAACCACAGAAACGTCCCAGAAGTGCCGTGTGCTGCCCGCCGTGAGGCCTGCTTCACAGAGTGTGATCCTGGGGGATACACAGCTGTTTAACTCTTATCGTTGCTAAGGGCAACTCTCATTTCAACACACCCTGCTGACTATTCTCAACATTTATGGAGATATATAGCATGCCAACCTCTGAATAGAAGCCAATATTATAATTAGAAAACAAGGCCTAATATGCTTACCATCTAACGGGGAAGGCCCCAGCGTTCCCCGGGATTTGGGAAGCACTCTGTCCCCGATCACCACTCTGCACCTAGTGTGTGTTGAAGACCAGTTCCAGCAAGGACATCAGGCCCAGCGGTGGACCAGGCCACAGGCCTCGCAGCGCAGTCCTCACCCAAGGCGCTGCCCACACTGTGCTGCATGACCGTCTGCTCAGCCCCTGTCCACAGTGCGCCAGTGCCCTCCTAATGGTTTTCCTCAGATTACAAAATCCGACCACAGAGACTGCAGTGTAACCACTTAGCTCCACCCACAGCACGGAAGCCCTCAGGCACACGACCCTTGTGACCAACCCCCACACCTGCACCTTATTCAAAATGCAGCGCTGCTCACATACGATGGTCTCAGCAAGGAATGTACTTTGGAGCCGAGGCCTTAGAAAGCCATGTGCTTTTGCCTGATACCACTGTGCCTTACAGGCAGCCTTAGCTACCTGGCCCAGAGTCAGTCTTTGAACCAAGAAGAAGAATCATAAAATTTCATAATAACGTGTCTCACTTCCAACACAGCGCTATGCAGAGCCACCTGGGCAGTCAAGCTTGGTGTTTACGCCCCACTTCTGCCTCTACCTGACCCTGCTTCACACACAGGTGCCACACGCACATGCATGCACCCATGTATGCACACATTTCCATACACCCAGGGTGTCTACTCACACACTTCCACATGCATGCGCCCATGTGCCTGTGCACACACATTCTTTTCCTTGAAAGATTGTGACTTAGTTCACTACACTTATTTTAAAAGACAATGAATAGGGGCCGGTGAGATAGCTCAAGGGACTAAGTGCCTGCTTAGACAAGTACAGGGAATGGAGTTCAATCCTTGGTATCACATGCCGTGCCGACACCGCCCTTGGGAACACGGAGAGCTTGACCGAGTCCGGGCGTGGTGGTGAGTGCCTGTAACCCTAGTGCTCCGCAGCACTGCAACCTCACGGCTCATGGCAGTTTCCCCAGGCCTCCCTGGGTGCTGGGCCCCTCGGGCTCTGATCTACCCAGCAGTTTTCATCCCAGAAGTCAGAGCTACATTCCCACCCCTGACTTTAATCCTTGACTTCATCAATACGGATTCCCAATCAACACTGTTTGGGTCATAAAGGGAAATCCCCTTCTTCCCTACCCTGTCCCCACTGTGATTCTAAAAGCCATTGGATTATTAAGGCTCATGGGACATTAGCATCAAACCCACAGGAATTGAATTCAGGCTTTGCCCTTTTTCGTCTTTTTTGGTACCAGGGATTGAACTCAGGACCTTGCACTTGCCAGGCCAGTGCTTATTCTACTGAGCTATCTCCCTGGTCCTGTTTTTGCCCTTTTTATCTGAGTGGGTGGGAAATAGCCAGCAATTCTTTATTATTATTGTTAACATTATTATTATTATTATTATTATTATTATTATTATTATTATTATTATTATTATCATTATTGCTGGCTCAGCCTGCCTGTAGGTGGGGCTGGCTCAGAATATGGTGCCAGTGATCAAACCATGGTCCCTGTGGTTGCCTAAGCTTGCCTAAGCAGGTGCTTTAGACTAATGAGGTATCTTGCCAGCCCAATAACCAGCACTTCTAAGGCAAAGCTGTCTTGTGTCTGATGGCTGCTTGTGGGCTTTTGGGTGCATCGTCCAGGTACACAAGGGCCTCCAGACGAAGGGGGTTCACCTGTAGGCCACACTCCGCTGTGCTGGCAGGACTCTCCTCAACATCACCACTCTTCTAGAAGAGCAGCTGTGCACTTGAAGGAGACCAGGAGGCAGGGAACAAGTGCTTGGGGCGAAGTGGGGGGGGGGAAGGAAGTGTCCGCCCCAGGAGGCCACGTAAGGACAGCATCCACGCAGCATCCCAAGGAGCAGGCACCACAGGGCGGGCACCCCAGAGCCAGTTTCTCCTGAGTCTTCCATGAGTTATTACTCTTATACTCTGAATCCATCTGAGGCAAGATGTTGACAGCACTCAGAGAAAGATGCCCAGAATGGCATTACCTGCAGTGCCACTCTGCCCTTAATTGTCACAACTTCTGTGCCAAACTGTCTATCACATCCTGGCTACATCTCAAGGAAACTCAATCTGAGCCACAAACCCCCATCTGCTTACACATACATGACAATCTCGTAGCCGTGACTTTGAAACTGTACTTTCAAATATGCTGCTTATTAATATGAGACATTGTTCCATAATCCACATTGTGCGAACTTTTCCCCTTCCCTTTTTTTGTCATCTTACATAAAGTGGCGCATTGTTACACAGATGATTACCCACCAAAGAGACTGTCTTACTTCTGCACAAAAGGTGCGCTACCCCAAAGTGTGGGCAGTTGCCCCTTGACAACTGTACAGCTAATGAGCATCCTAATGGCGAGAGCCATGCGAGTCTGAGGCACAGGGCTGAGGCTTTCTGAGACAGCGGCTGTGACACACATCGCACTTGTCACCCAATCCCACTGTCTGCCGAAGGGGTGGGCTGCTCGGATCCCACCCTCCAGGAGGCCCTCTCTTCCTCTCCACAGTCCCCATCCTGAGCCAGCTCCTAAGGCCTCACGTTGTGAGCTGTAGAAAGCCCAAGACAAAGCCGCAGGCTCCACATAGTTGGGAGTTTCAAATGGCCTGGATTCAAAGCCACATGGATCAGAAGCTCCTGGTGACAGGCAGGGGACAGAGGGCAGCAGCATGCACTGGCCATGTCCAGATGGTCATGCAAGGCGTCCATGTCCTGGGAGCGAGGACGAGTCAGCCTTGGGCACTCCTGAGGGAAACAGTAAGAGATTGCGATGATAAGGACGGGGGAAAGAGGAACCTTCCCAGCCCGAGTTTCGCTGCAGGCCTGTTTGGGGAGCTGCTCAGGAAGTAGATTTCTGGGGCCTACGTGGAACACAGATCCAGGGACAGTGTGGGCCTCGGAATGGTGCAGATGAGGGGGGGAGGATGGGTAGGGAGAGCAGGAGGGCCGCCCCTGGGTGGGTGGTCTGTGGACTCTTCCAGGCTGTGGTCGTTGTTCCCTCTGAGGATGGCCTGGCTCGCTCATGGCTCTTCTGCCCTCCAGGACTCCACATTGCCCTTTATGTGTCTCCAGTAACCCTCAGCTAAGGAGGTGCCTTATACTGGTTACATATAATTGTTTCTGTAAGAAATGGAAAATGGCTTGAACATGATAAGGCTTCTATCTAAAGATTGGTAGCATTTTCAAGTCCTATGCTCTTTGTTCCTCCTAGAAAGTAGAAACCACACCTGTCTGTTGACTGTGGCCTGTGGACTTGAACTGATTAAGAACCCCTAATTAGTACAATGGCAGTTCTGGGAGGGTCTGTGGATGACTGACAGGTAAACCAGCAAATTGAGGAGGGAAGACCCGCCCCAGAAGTGGGTGGCCCCAACCAATAGGCTTGTAGCCTGGCCAGAATGAAAAGGGAAAGATGCAAGTCTTCCTTTGCTTCTTCAGAGCTGAGTTTGTCACTGCCCTTGGGAATTCTCTCCGGTTCCTTCAGCTTCCAGCCCAGACTCTGCCGGGATCTCCAGGCCTTCATCCACCAGCTGGATCCTCTGCTTTCTGGTGCACTGGTGGCCATTCTACACCCCTGACTCTGTGGGAGCCCCGCACGCCTCCCCTATAAATCCTTCATATAATCGCAGATACGCGTCATATTATATTAAATCTGTCCCTGCAGTGAACACTAATTAATATGTCCTTATGGTTTATGTATAAATGTCCTGGCAAGCCTCACGCAGTCATAGTTTTTCCAGAGGGGGCTGAATCTTGAGTGTGAGATTGATTCACAGTGTAATTCTGGGATTAAGCAGGCTGGGGGACAATTGGATTGGTCCACCGGTTGGACTGCATCGACCTCATCCCAACAGCTGGGTAAGACTGAAGGACCTTTCTTCCTCTCTGCTCTCTCTCATTGCTTTCGCTGTCTTCCACTGCCACGGTGGTCCCTCTGCCATGTGCCACCGTGCCATGGAGCCAAGGAGTTATGGACTGGAATCTCTGTACACTGTGAGCTAAATACACCTTTCCCTCCTGAACTTTGGGTGTGAGCTATTTTGTCCTGGCCATGGGCGAAAACCAGCTCAGACTTGTGACATATAACTTTTCAGGCTAGCTTTTCATTTACGGTTTAGTTTTTTATTTACATATAAAAAGCAGCGCATATAGGTGGGGTGTGGCACCATATTTTAATGTATGTCATCGTGACCAAATCAGAGCATCTGATGGATCTGCCCCTCAGGTTTACTTTGTTTCCTTGTGGTGATAATAAAGGAGACCATCTTCCGGGGTGGAGGAATTGAGGTGGGGTCTGGAAGTAGGGTGGGACCCCCCAAGCACACCTGGCACACACCCATGCACTTCCCTCTCCTAGAAGAAAGCCCCACCCCACCCTGGAGAGCTCTCTCTGCTTACTGTGACCCTGCAGGAACCTGGCCGACGCTGTCCCTGAAGGCGGGGACTGAGACCCTCCTCGGGGATAGAGGCTTCCTGAGCAGTTCAGCCTGAGCAGGTTGGATGCCTCAGGCTGGATCTGAGTGGACCCAGGGTTGGGGCCCGGATGGATCACGCCCACTTCTAGGACTGGCCGAGGAGCACGGAGCACTTCTTGGGCTCCTCATTGTCTCAGGGCGGCATGCACAGCTGCCCCTCCATGGATTTTGGTTTGCTTTTCTCAGGAAAGTGATTTTTTTTTCTCCTTCTATTCATTCAAAATGGTTTGCCCCATAAAATTAGTTCATAAGCAGACATGATCAGATTTTCTAAATTGATGTAAGATGTTGCTTGTGCGTACCAACCTGGCATAACCAGACTGACACTGGCGGTGCATGCTGTGACATTGGACGGCAGCGCCTGGTTTTTAACTCAATAACAACATGATTAAATGCACTTAATGGCTATAGAACATGGTGAATACGGAAAACTAACAATGTCAGTACCAAACCACATTTTCTCAACATGCTGAATTTAATCTTCCTTCTTCTATTTGAAGGGAAAATGCGAGCTGTCTAATCATGAAAAGCAGCAGGAAATGAAGGGTTGTGTGGTTGGCCCATATTTTAAAAATGTCCAAATAATGACCACTGGAACGTTCTTTTTATTTGCTAATTCAGAACATCCTTCCTTTGTATTTCTCTTCATTATTTAGAGGCTGACACTAACAACACTAAGTAACAAAGAAAGTCATTTTATAGCATCAATTTCATCCGGATGCCTACGAATGCTAGAAAAGCAGATGTGTTCTCCTACTTTTATGATATCATAGTTCCTTAACTGCTATGCAGATTTCCAGTCTGCACTTCGGGGGTTTTGAGGGACCGGAGTGAACCAGTACAATCCCACTGTGGGGACAGTCCATGTGTGTAAGACCTCTTGATCACACACACATACACACACACACACACAAGTGCACCACCAGACGCTGTGGTCCCCTCGGATCACCACAGCTGGGCCCAGCCCTGGGCTCTCTGGTGTTCACACAACCTCTGGCCCCTTTTCCTCGGCTTGCAGAGACAACCTACAGCCTCTCCAGTGCTGAATTGCTTGAGCTGAGTCCAGGGCTCCTGTAGGATAAAGTACCCTCTGTGTAGTCTCAATGCACTCCTTACCACTTTTATGGTATGAAACTGCGCTGACACCCTGTGCCAGATTCTTGCCTCTTCTTTTACGTGTAGCTGAAGAACCACTCAAGGTCTTTCCCACAATACCACTTCACCCATGAATGCCCTGGCTTGCCTTGTGTGAGATTGTACCATGCAGTGATGCTTTACGAATAACATATTTAAGTGTGCTCTTCTGTGTGGAGGACAAGCTGGGTGACCCTACTTGACAGAAGAGCAATTGTCTCCACTGTGGCCGAGCCTGACCCTACTTCCATGTACTGATATGGACAGAGCCAGCTGGACCTTTCCTTATCCCTCCAAATGGTGTTAAGCATTGCATACAGGTCTACCTGAGGCACTGGTGGGAGTCTTGGAAGACGGTGCCCTGATAACACCCCCTGCTGCTCTTCAATATGAGCCAAGTTGAGACAGGATAAAGAGCCAGTGCTCCATGCTGTCAGCGGGCCCGTCTGCCCTCCTCCCATGCCCTTTCCAACTTAGCCTTCTGGTTCTCTGATCTTGTTCAGCTGCAAGTGCCCAGCGAGGTCACCAGGACCTGGCCATTTCTGCCCTGGGGTCACACAGCTGCCTGTCTACGCGTGCTCTTTTGCTAGCATGGTCAAGGTCCTTCTTTTGTGCTGCCCTTGGCCACCTTCCCAGACTGCATGTTCTCAGTGGGAAACCTGACTTTCCAGGATGCAGTGGGGTGGGGCCCTGGGGCAGAGCACTGCTCATCTTTCTGCACAGGGGCTCGGGGGAAGGGCAGACAGAGGTCGTGCCAACGTTTCCTGGAAGGACCAAAGGGGCACCTCGCCCTTTCCCACAGAAGCCTGGCATTTTGCGAACACGAAAACATACAGTGACAATTTAAAGAGCTTTAAAAAAATGTTTACACAATATAACACATTGACCCCAAATCCTCTTCCATACCCTAGACAGGTGCATTCCTCCCCTCGCGCTGCTTTCTGGAGCAATCCAGAGGTCCTGTCATGGGTGTCTCTAGTTGCACTTACGAGGCTGCCTCAGCATCCTGAACTGAGTCCAACTGTTTCCCTTTCATTGTCATTTTGACTTTAGGCAGAACCAGGAGTCTTGCCGTGCCAGATCCGGTGAGTAAGGTCGGGGACACAGTGTCACCCTTTTAGGATCTGCTGTCCTATTAGATGCCTTGTTCCGGAGCCTTGGTGTCTGATGACACTGTGGTACCACCACCCCTGGGGCAGGGAGGGGTCTGCCTTTGCAGAGGCCCTGGCACTGTATGCTTAAGTAGCCAGTCAACAGTTTGCATGCCATAATTCATGAAACCTTTCTAATAAGATAAATTATAACCATGGTGGACTTAAAAAAGCCCAATAATTTATTCCACGAAATGGGTCTCGTAACGATTTCTCACATAGTCAGAACTTAATCTTGCTGTGTTTGAGTCCACAGCAAAATATATCTTTCCAATGCTGATTCTTAGATTTCAGAGGCAGGGCCAGTTTTTCTACATTTTTAGGACATTGCGGGTTCTGTCATATTTCCTACTTTTTCGCTTCACGATTCACATACAATCTTGCATGGTCCCTGGAAAGACTTCAGGAGAGGATGGATTTTACTCCGTCTTGTTTACAGGTGAGGAAACAGACCCGTCGAGATTCTGAGGACCAAATAGAAGGTACAGAGAGGGTTCCTGGAAGCAGACCCAGGTTACTCATCTCAGGATAATTTTCCCATCTTTGATTCAGTACTTATCATGCAATGCTGCCTTTTAAGTATAAAAGCATTGGGAAGCCAAAGAACAGTCAAGTGTTAGGCCCTGAAACATCTAGAAAATCTCGTTTCTGTCTGTGATGGGGGTGACCAGCCATGGGCCAAGCAGGGAAGACAGACTGAAGCCAGGAAGGCAGAGAAAGGCGTGCAATGCTGCTATCCTCAGAGGGTAGGGGACAGTGGCAGATGGCACAGGGGCTACCCTGAAGACTGCCTGTGCCTGGAAAGCCATTCTTGGGGGCCTCCTGGTGTAGGTGTCCTACCTCATGCCCTCTGAGCTGCTCCACCCTGCTGGGGAGACACACACCTCAAGGGTCACCTGTTGCTGACTCTTGGCCTTTGTCATGTGAGACAGAGGCCATGAGAGCCCACTGCCTCGTCTATTTTCACAGAGCTCTGGTTGTGCAACAACTCATTCTGGCTTAATGATAAAGTCATTCAGAACTTGACATTGAAATGGATTCCCACTTCCCGGATGTGACCCTCACAGTTCTTCCTTCTTGACCTGGCTGTGAACAGCCCAGGGACTCAACCAGGAACCAGCATTTCCTCCATCCCCCGCCACCTGGACAGACCCCCAGGGGCTGCCCACGCAGCAGACCTGTCACCCTGAGCTTATCCTCCCATAGATCTCCTCTCCCTCATCGGCATTATCTTGAGTTTAAACACTATAGCTCTAATTTTCCTCACGTGTTCTCTTCACCACCCTCCCTGTCCTCGGGTGTGTATTCCCCTGTCTCTGTTTCCTTACCAGTAGCTTCCTCCTGCACTCTCCCCCTCCTGAGCTTCCACACCCTCCTCATTTTTCTACCTGAGGGTCTTTCGGGACAGCCTCAGCTCCAACTCTTCAGCTTGGGTGCTCATTAAGTGTGTGAGAGCTGTTCTTTCCAAGACCAGAGTTATTTTTGTTTTAATTCTCCCCCGGTGACAATGGGGACACTGCACACTTTTTCTCCCGCTCTTAAGTCTTCCAATCATGCCTCGGTAGTAATGACAGGCAAAGCCTGGACCGCTCCTCAGTAAAGTCAGTCATTAAACCTCCACTCTGTCCTGCACGGAGGGACCGGCAGAGTCACCGTGTGCCCTTAGCCCCGTGTGTCACACACACAGAGTGCATGCATGCGCACTTCGGTTTAGCCTGGAAGCTCTGGGCAGCCTCGTTTTGTCCACCAAGACTTTTATGGGTAATGCATATGCCGTTCTTTCATGGCCTCCAAATCCCAAACTAAACTTATAAACAGAATGAATCTACCTGCAGTGACACCTACCACACACCCAGTTAGAATGTGTCTCCAACTATTTAAAAGAAGTCTTTAAGAGAAGTCAAGGCCACAGGAAGCCTTTGGTGGTACCAGAGAGGAAGGCACAGTGAGGGCAGAGATGGCCACAGATACTTCGCTGGGCCTGTCCAATCCCACTTCCTTTGCTGAAGAAATTGGAACAGTCAGCGGTCGAGAGTTAACTGTTGGAGCTTCATGATAAGGCCGGAGCGCTCTTCCTGGCTCTACAGAGTGCAGGACCGAGGTTCAAATCTCTTCCCCCACCCCTGTTGTCTCCGTCCTACTACTCGCCATGCCTACAGCACCTGTGCGGGTATTGTGCCACATACAGTCCTATAAAATTGCAAATATTTTCTGTAAAAATTATCAATCATCTCTAAAGTAGACACCATCCCTACTGAAATCTTTTCTAACTCCCAGGCAGAATGGACTCACACTCACCCTGTGGAGGACCCAGGGGAGACAGGTTGAGCAGCTGACCTTCGGCCTCTGTTAGGCAGCTCATCTACACAGACATGACACCGTTGCCTTTGTTTTGGTGGGGAATGGCCACTCAGAACACGACACCGAGAGCTCCTCGCCGCTCCACCTGCTCTGGAGCCTCTCTTCAGTGCGGGCTTCCTTGGCATGCTGTTCAGGACGACTTTCCTGATGGCTCCAGACCCGCTTGACCCCATATTGTCCCACTCTTTCCCCACATTACCCTCCAGTCTGTCTTCTTGGTGGAGATCTGGGCAATTTTTATTCCTAAGTGCTTCTTAATTCTAGCAGATGAACGTGCTTTTGAACAAAAGGGAAAGCCCTTCCTGGAGCTATCCACTCACCTCTTCCCATGCAGCAGGTTCTCACAAGCATGTCTCCAGGTGGGTGGGGAAACCCAGGACATCCCCAGGGCAGTTCTATTGGCTGTCCACACCGTGACCCTGTAGAGACCTTGCCAGGCTAGACTGGTGCGGCTCGTGTCTCCAGCCATGCTGGAGATTCTCCAAGCATAAACCTAAATCACCTATGCAGTATCTGCTTCTTCATCTTCCATAACTCATACATGTTAAAAAGGAAAAAGTTTTTTTCTGCTTTGATAACCCATCAGTGGTTGAACATGAAGACTGTTGATGAAGCTCATTACCTTGTTATTCATAAGAATAGCATGAGGTATCCTTGGGAATTTGGGGGGACCAGACATCTGCAGAGAACTTGAAACTATAAAAGATGCGACGAGGAGCCAGGCCACCTTGTGTTACACCTGAACCAAGACATTCTAAGCCACGGGATGAACCAAACAGCCCAACTGGCTGGGAAGATGGTCCTCCTGGTCGGTCCCCAGCCTCGGTTTGCTATTCAGCAACAGTTGTATTGAAGGTTAGCTTTCTGTACATCACACACCCCTGTTTCCGACACATATGCACACACCGCACATACCCCAGAATTACAAAACTGTGGAGTGCTGGCTTTCAGTGTTACTGAAGGACATCAGCGTGCTCACCCTGGTCATAGACCCTGCCCAAGGGGATGCATGGCTGGACACCTGCCTCTCTGCTCACTACCATCCGTCACAAACTCCAGGCTGTGCACTGCCAGTGTTGACTCACACATACTCATTTCACTGGGTGTCCCTGTTCTTAGGTAAGCCACGCTATCTCTGTCCACCCCTTCTCCCTCCAGGACTGCACAGCCTTCTCTTGGGCTCTGTCTGAAAGGTGGTCACTCCCTGATGGCCTCCTACCCTTGCTTCTTTCTTGCTGCCCTTCGGCCAGCATCCTAGAGCATCTCCCCCTCCAAACCCACCATCTTCCGAGCCATCTGGACCTTGGCCTGAGCAATGAGCCGCTCTCAGGGAAGCACGTCTGCTTCCAGGCAGGCACGAGAACCCTCAGCAGCCTCAGCTCTTCCTGCAGCCCCAAGGCCCCCCTGGCTCCACTTCATGGTGAAAGGGAGAGACCATGCCAAGCAGAAGCCTCCCTAGAGTAAGCCCTGCCCACGTGAGAACCTTTCGCCTCACAGCCCAGGGCACATCCCCTAAATCCTCCCATCCTGGGGTGGGGAGAGGGCTGCAGTTTGGAGCCCTTGTGCACTTTTGCCTGTGAAGACCTCGTGGCTGTGTAGTCTTTGGAAGCACAGCTGTGAGTCTCAACCCCTGGGCCCTGCCTGCCCTACAACATTGCCACAGTCTCCTGAGGTCTCTCTTTAAAAATTGACTGAGCCCAGGGGCTGAGGGGCATCCAGGATGCGCCCCCAGGCTGCAGCCCACCCCACCCCTGCACTCGGCTCACACTAGGCCTCCCTTCTCTTTCCTTTTCCCCTTGTAACTTCTCTCCCTTCCTTCATCCTGACAGGGGCTTCTTTCAGGCAAGAGACCAGTTTTCCTTCAGCACTGAGAAGCCACCAGAGAAGACTGCATTGAGAGACAGACATAGTATTTTCCATTCAATAAAGCTGTCTGAAATCATCCTTGGAAAGCCATTTCTTTTCAGCCAGGCAGAAATACTCTGTGTGTGTGCAGTGCCCACACAGGGTCAGAGAAAGGAAGGAAATCTGCTTGTCTCCCACATGAATTCACAGGCAGAAAACGAGGCCACCAGTGCCTCTGCCGAAGGCACTGAGCTCAGCTCTCTGGGCGACCGCACACCTCGGCACCCCAAATCCTCCCACGTGCATAGCCCTGCCCTTGAGCCAGTGGGGCAGCGCAACCTGGGCCTCCGCAGAGGACCCTGCAGGAAAGCGAGCCTGAAGGCTTTCACTCAGACACTACCCAGAGGACTGCACACGAAATTCGAGAGGTCCACACCCACACCTTCTGAGGTCACACACTAAACCGTGGGTGTTTGTGGGAAGCTGGGAGGGACGGTTCCTGTGAACAGCCCTGGGCGTGTGAGACTCCCCAGAGACTGGGCATGCGCAGCGCAGTAACGCCTAGAACCCCTACAGAAGTCTGCCCTCCGCTCTGCACGACAAATACAAACAAAGTCCTTGAATCACTGAAGTGTGATCTTCATAAAAGCCCAAGAACACACTCCTGAAAGAATCAGGCTCCTTTGATATTTAAATTCTCCTGCATATCTTAGCAACGGGGCATGCTGATGCTTGGAGAAGCGATTTTTCCTGCAGTTCCTCCCTCGTTGCCAGGTAATCTTTTAAAAGCAATTTGATTATCTCTCCGGCTCATGGCTTCGCTGGGCTAAGTAATAGGTTAATTGGTATTTTTCTTTCCTTATCAAATTAAAGCTCCTCTCCTAAACAAAGTTAGATTTTGGTTTCTAAAAATGAATAGGAGGCTTGTCTTGAGTGTATAAAACCACAACAATAGCCTTTTGGTCACATGGTTAAGACAAAAACCAGACTTCCCACTCGACTCAGGATTTTCCAGCTGAATGCCAAAAATTCATGACACAGTCTGAGGAAATGACAACCGAACGCCTGATGCGGGTCAACGCCAGCGCCGCCTGAGTGGTCAACACCCACAGAACCCCAGGTTTGCATCTGTGAGTTTCAGGCACCGCACTGTACAATCTGAGTAACCCAGTCTTATTCTTAACAGGCTTAAAGAACGAGCCGCATGCTGAAGTCCACCTCCTTCTCTTTCATGAGAGTGAAATTGAAGACAGTGCCTCGGGACCCGAGCTCACGAGTATTTCGCTATATGCACTAATTTAGGCGAAGTGTCGACACCAGATGTCTGCACTTCAATTAAGAGGCAAAGCATTTTCAGCAGTCCCTAAATTTTCCCACTCTATCCCCCACCTTCCCATCTATGGAGAACCACTATGCTGATTTTTATCATTGTTCTTGAACTTCCCAAATGTCGAATTCTACATCGTATCTTTTTCTGCCTAGCTTCATGCATGCCAGGCAGGAAATTTATGCCTCAGATTCAGTCTTATGCCACGAGTGGGAGAACTGTGGTCCCTTTCATTTTCCTTTCATATTACAGGAGATAGAATGAAGGCCTTTGTACTGAATTGCATTTCCAGACACTTCTAAATTTTTTACATTGAGACAGAGCCTTGCTAAACTGTCAAGTTGACCAGGCTGGGCTTGAACTTGTGATCCTCCTGCCTCCACTGCCTAGAGTGTTGGGACCGCAGGTGTGCACCACTATGTCTGGCTAAATGGAGTTTTCATTGCTCGCTGCAGTGTCTGAGGGCCTGAGTCCACCATTCAGGCGCTGAAACTCAGATTCCTATTGCATCAGCACTGGGAGAGGAGCAGGTCGTTAGGGTGTGTCCCCCAAGTGCTGCTCACCTTCTTTCTGCTGGGTGAAGACAGAGAGGGCAACCTAGAGCATAAAAGAGCCGGCACCAAGTCCAGTTGGCACTTGGATCTTGATCATTTACTCATGCATTTACTAGGGACCTCATCCATAGCCCAGTGGGCAGCTGCCCCACCCTGAACACGCCTGCTCTCATCCGCTACACCATCACTGAGACGCTCACTGATAGTTTATTGCATGAATACACCACTCTTACTTCATACATGATCTTGCTGAATGGTGGCCAGGATTCTTTCTAGTTTAGAATTATGATGACTCGGATTGTTATGATAGACATAGTCATACCAGACTTCTGGACATACCATCATTGCTGTAGGTAATTACTCAGGCCAACAGTCTGTTGCATTTGGGGATTCTAAACCCAGATGGATAAGGGACTTGCAAACAGCTCTGCGAGTTGGTTGTTCACAGTATGCGTGTCCATGGTGTGCAGGGTTCACGTGGCCCATCCCCCCGCCCCCCTGCCCCCCGCATCCCACCCCTGCCTGCACAAACCTTTGATGTTGACGCCAGTGAGTATCACCACTCTAGTACTTTATGAGATGGTAGGACAATGCAGCTGTTAAAATTTAATTCTATGGGGTGCTATGGCTTCTATCTGGATGCCCCCACCCCAAATCCTCATGCACCCACAGGTAGAGCTTTGGTGAGTGACTAGATCTCAGGTATGTAATACCGGATCACTTCAGTGACTGCTTTAGCATTGTTCTGGGCATAAGTGATGGGTTTACTGAGGAGGGAAGACCCAGCCTGGGTGTGGGTAGCACTAAGCAATAAGCTTGTAGCCTGGATGGAATAAAAAGGAGAGAAAGCACCCGTGTTGCCTGCTACCTGCCAGGCAATGGATGGTTTCTCCTTTGCTGGACTCCTCTGCTGTCTGGACAATCCTTGGAATCAGCCAACTATGGACTGAAACTTCTACACACTGTGAGCTGAAGTTAACCTTGCCTTTATTAACTTGCAGGTATCAGGGGTTTTGTCCCAGCAATGTACAAGTCACTAAGACACGCGGGTACCTCAGGATATAAAAGCTCTATGTGCCTGTGGGGCCTACTATGGTTTTAATTGACATCGTCTACCACTAATAAGGCTGGGCATTATTTTCTGTGTGCACTCATGATCTCCACCTCTGTCATAAAGCTCATATTCAAGCCTTTGTGTATTCAATTTGTACAAGTTTTTTATATACCGTGGGCACAAATCCTTTGTCACCTATGCAGAACCAACCAAAACCTTTATAGTTGGTTACTTGGCTATTTTCTGAACTATATCTTTGGATGAGTGGAAACTTTTATTCTCGTTAAGTCAAGCTGATCCATGTTTCTTACAGTAGGAGCTTCCTGTGCACCCCCCCAGCATTTACCAGTCCCAAGGTTATAACATTTCCCACTCTTGCAGATGCTTCATAGCTTGAGCTTTTATGTTAGGTATATGATCCATTAAAAACTAATTATCGTTAGTGATGAGATGTATGGGCTAGAGTTCATTTTTTTTCCCCATAATTTTATCTAGATCTTCTCCACTTACCAAAAATCAATTGGTTGTGTCCAAAAAAAATCAATATGTGTGTCTAAGTCTGGACTCTCTGGAAATAAGTTTCATTGATCATTTGTCGGCCCTTATGCTAACACGGGACTCTATTACTGTAACTTTGTAACAGTCTTGAAAAGAGACTGTGGAAGCCCTTCAAAGTTGCGCTCCATTCTCAAGATTGTTTTAGCTAATGTAGAACTATTGAATTCCTAGGCAAATTTCAGGATCTGCTTGTCAGTTCCTACTTCTCTGCGGGGAATTTTTCTGGGCTTGTTTTAAACCCAAGAATCAATGCAGGAAGAACTAACGTCCTAACACTGTTGGTGGCTCTGTGGTGCACGGATGGCCCTGGTGTTAATCAGTTTCCGATTTTCAAAAGTATTAAAAAAAATTTCTGGCTAGTTTCTTGGTAATCATTTTGTGTTTATTTTTCTGACTTGTTGAAGAGATAATTTTAAAAATTGTTTTTATAATTTTTTCTATTAATATAAGCCAATAAAGCTGTGAATTTCTCACCGGGAACTATTCACTCACTCATTCATTCATTCACTCATTCATTCATTCACTCATTCATTCAACCAGGGACTGAACTCTAGACCTTGCACTTGCCAGGCAAACACTTATTATTTCTTAAAGTTTGTTTTAATCTCTTTTATTTATTTCATATGGGGTCTCACTATGCAGCTCAGATTCATAGTGATCCTCTTGTCTCAGCCTCCCCAGTGCTGGGGGTTTTGGTGGCTAGCTTGGCACGGAGCCAGCACAACATATGGTACTGGGGAGCAAACCTGGGTCCTTATGCTTGCCAGGCAGCTTCTTAGACAACCAAACTATCTCACGAGGCCCAGGCAAGCAAGTATGCTGCTGAGCTATCTCTCTGGCCCCCAGGAACTATTTTAGCTACCTATCCAGTGCTTCAATATACCATGTTTGGCTAGTATTTAGATTCAAATATGTATTAATTGACTTCTGTAGTTTTCTTTGACCCACGGGTTAAGGAAATATTGTTTACTTTCCAAATTTGCACTCTTTTCAAATTGTTTTGATTTGTAATTTATTGATGTAGAGTTTAGGAGCTTTGTAACTGTTTATGATTGTTTGCTTTTAAGGCACATTTTGAGTTTACATAGTGTGAATACTACTTGTACTTTGAAATTTATAGTATAATTTAGAATTTAAATCATTGTGCAAACGTGCTACATATGTCAATCAGATCAGATTTTTTAAAAAATGTGTTTGGTACAAGGTCTCACTATGCAGCTCAGACTCATAGTGATCCTCCTGTCTCAGCCTCCCCGTCTCCGAGATTATAGGAGTGCACCAGCACACCCACTCTTGGTGGCTAGTTGGGCGTGTCTAGGGGTTGGACTGGCAGGACTTGTAGTGCCAGGGATGGAATCCTAGTCCCTGCACCTGCCTAAGCAAGCACTTAGTCCACTGAGCTATCTGCTTGGTCCCAGATCAGGTGATTGCTTCTATACTTTGGCTCACATTGAACTTGTGCCAAATCGTCCTACCAGTTACTGAATGAGTTTTGTTAAAATGTTTAACTATTTATCTACTGACACAATTCTCTCCATTTTTAAAATTTATTTTACTATTTATCTATTTATTTATTTTCTTTCTGGTGGCATCAGGGATCAAATTTGGGATCTTGTGCTTACCAGGCAGGCACTTATTCTGTTGAGTTATATCCCTGGCCCACTGGCTCAGCTTTCTTTTAAACATATATTTCAAAGCTTTGCAACTGTGTACATACATGTCTATTTTTATGTCTTCCTATTGAACAGTTTTATCATGGTCAACTGTCTCTCTTTGCCTTTGATAATACTTCTCCTGAAGTCTCCCCGGCCTCACGGTGGCTTGCATTGCCTCATTTTTCCATCTTCCATTTGTCTTTCTAGTTCACGTGAACCACCATGAGTGCTCTGCACCTTGATCTTGACTGGTGTGCCCGTGTTCACAGCAGCACAATTTCTTACGGCTAAACGTTGGAAACAACCCAGCTGAGGAATGGGTCAAAAATGTGGCATTTTTACACAATAGAATATTACTCTGATATAAAGAAAGATAGACTCAAGACTTCTATAGATAAATGAGCACACCTGGAAGCCACAGTTGCAAGGGGAATAAATCAGACCTGCATGTGTAAACATCACACTGTCTGCCCAGCATGAGAAACCAGAAGGGTAAACAAAATTTGAACAGGACAATAGGTACGGGGAAAGGGAGAGAAGCTGCTCCAAAGTAAGGACAACTGGGAGGAGGGAAAGGAGGAAAGAAAGAGGAGGGAAAAGTAGGCACATGTGCCCAGAAGACAGCCAAGATAATGGCACTACTAATTTTTATTGATATACTGAGAGGAACAGTAGCTAATGCGTCATTTTTTAATATTTTTGACTAATCTTGCATGTTCATATCTGTTCATCTGAACAACTACCTGAAGATAACCATACGCAAAACAATGACCATTGTTGATTTCCTATCACCTTGTTTTGAAATTCTGCATCGTTTTTAATTTGATTTTTATTCTCTTTAAAAGAAAAAAAAAAAAGTTAAAAAGAATTTTAAAAAAATCAATCTAATCACCCTTGCCTTTTCTTTGGTGGAGTTTACTCCATTTATATTTACTATAACTATTGATAGTTTAATAGTTTTAAATATGCTATTTGGTACATTTCTAGTTGTCATTTACTTTTGCGTTCCTATATTTCTCAAGTCATAGCTTTGTCCCTCCCTCCCTCCCTCCCTCCTTTTGTCATTCCCTTCCTCCATCTCTCCCTCCTTCCCTCTCTCCCCCTCCTTCTACCCCATTCCTCCCTTCCTCTCTGTCTTTTCCAGCTTCCCTCCCTCCCCCCTCCCATCCTTTCTCTCTGGAAAAGGGGCTCTCCTTTGGTTGCTCAGGCTGGCCTCCTGGAACAGCAGGTGTATGTGACTTCTATTCTTAGCTTTCTATTTTCTTCAGGACTAGTTCAATATTTTTTTGATTCTTTCTCAATTCCTCCATAAGATTTTAAAGGTGTATTTAGTTGCATTTTTAGGTGAATATTTAACAATCACAGTGGCCTTCTTTACCTTGTCACCGCTGATATAAAGTTAATATTATACTAATTCACATAAATTTAAGAAATTGATAACAATTTGATTCCAGTGAGTTCCATATTTTCTGTATTATCGTTGTCATATACTTTGCAATCAGGCCAGAGACAGTAAGGGAGGAGTACACAAACGCCTCTTAGGCACATTTTGAATTTACATAGTGTGAATTCTATGTGTACTTTGAAATTTATAGTATAGTATACTAGTATACTAGTATACTAGTATACTAGTATACTACTATAGTATACTAGAAAGAGCACATTTCCTCTTTCTAGTACCTGTCGTTTTATCCTGTGAACACAACTTTCTGGTCTCATCTCTACTTAATCTGAAAACCTTTGTAACGTGTGCTGAAGTGTACGACCATTGGCTATCTATTGCTTCACCTTTACTTATCTGAAAATATTACTTTACACAAATTGAAAAAGATGCTGTTGCTTGTTCCACAATTGGAGGCTAATAGATTTTTTCCCCCTCATTTTTCCATTCCTGAAAACATTATTCTATCATTTTTTGGTCCGAAATCTACTGCTAAGTGAGGACCTGGTTCTTGCTGCGTATTGTGTCTTTCTTTTTCTGCCTATGTTGAAGATTTATCCCGTCATTAACTTTTTGGTTATTATTGTCATAGACACGATTTGGTTGGTATAGCACTTGGGCTTTTGTGAGTTTATTAAATCAGTACCTTAATTTTTTCTCCAAATATTGGAAAGTTTACATTGTGTAATTTTTCTCTCTACTTTTGAGACTAAAACTGCACACATTGCTTGACTGGGTGGACACTGTCTCGTTGCCCCCTGAGGTACTGCTTGTTATGGTTTTCTTGTGCGTGTGCGCGCATGCGTATGGTACTGGGGCTGGCCCTCAGTATCTACCGAGAGTGCCAGTCTGGGGTGCGAGAGCAGCGGCCTCTCTGCTCACCTGGAGAAAAGCAGCAGATCCCAGGGTGGCAGCACAGACACAGATAAACCGAGAGTCACACCTGAACCTTGCATGGGTTTCTCCGTGTACCATTGCAGTGTCTTCCCTACTCCAGGGCACTGGGTCGAGTAATCGCATGTGAAGACTTAGCCAACATCTATGAGGTACGCTGCCTCCTGCAGGTGCAGGGACAGCAGCCAAGCAGTGCGCATGTGCCTGGGGAGGGTCGGAGCCAGGGTGAACCCCAGGGTGGGGAGGGGGAGCGGACGGAGGGCTCCTGGCGCTGTCTTAACATGGACTTCTAGTGGGCGCGCGCGTTTTTGGTAATCTTTATCTCTAATCAACGAGACTGTCGTTTATTAGAGTGCATTTTCTTTTGGGAAAAATGCAATGCGCGAAAATCAAGTCTTGTCTAATGTGCTGTGCCCTCAAAAACCTTAGCGTTTTGAGGAGCAGCAAGTTGTTCCCTAAAAGATAAACTCGGGGTGCTCATTGGCGTAGGCGGGTGTGCAGCCCGGCCTTTGCAGCGGATGGTGGGATGAAATAGAGAAAAGCCAAACGGAAGGCCCAGCTCTATCCTGACACTAAGGGAAATGCATGGATCCGTATTTTCCCAGATAGTTAGCAGCCAGCTCATAGCGTCCCAAGCGCGCTGTGTTCGTGGCTGTTTTGCAGTGTGTTTGCCTTTGTGTCCCACAGGCGCTACACAACATTCTGTGCTTGCCCTTAGGGGGAGTTCCAGTCAGCACCCTCGTCTGAGCGGCTCATGATATCCCAATACCGAAGTCACACGCGGCGTAGAATAAGATGGTCTGCGCCTCTTAGACTAAATTCCTTAGGCTCGCAGCTTCCTGCCCCAGCAGAGGGTTTGCCCCAACCTGCTCATCTCATGCAAATACAAAACCTGTGACAGGTTCCAGGCCCGAACATTGCTCATTTCAAATGATCGCATGGTCAGACCTCGGTGTCCACGATGCATAAAATACACCGAGGCCACTCAACAACGGTCACTGTTCATTTTGTAATAAAAGAATGCTGGACGAGTCATTGCACAAATTGGCAGGACGTGACGAAGCAGAGTCCACTGGTCATGGATATGGGTCTGTGTCTCCAACCGCATGCTCAGGCTTCGTGCTCCAGCCCCAGCCCTGGTAGCACCTCGTCTCTGGTTTACAGTGTCCCTGGAGACAGGTGTTTCTAATACACGATCACCTCTGTCCCTCTGCTACCTCCTGTGGGCCAGGCACAGGATGGAACCTGGACACCTCTGGCTCGTACTCTTGGCCTGAGTCCAAGAATCCAGAGACACGCATGGGTTAGCTCAGCTCCTACAGTCCATAATGGTTGTGCTCAACAACGGCCACAAGGGCAGTTATTTTGTGCGGCTCAAATCGAAGGCATTGGAGTCCTGATCCATCTTTCAGGAGCAACAGGGCCCTGGAGGGTCTGGCCCTGCGGGGGAGGTGGCAGAAGGCATTTCGCTGCCACTTGGCCGGATCTGCCTCCGAGCCGTGGTCAGGGCAGTGGCATTTCCTTCGTGGAGCGCTGTGAGACGTAGGCCCGATGACCACGGAGTGCTGCCGTGGAGTCAACCCGTGCTCTGTTTCCTTCCCAAGGAGACAGATCCGACACCCCTTTGGAATTGCTCAGTTTCATTGCAAACCTTTCTCTTTCATATGTGTCAAGATTATTTCAGCATCCTGAGTTCCAGCCTCAAGAAAAGTGTACATCTTCATATTTGAGAATAAAATTGACATTCTTGGGCTCAGCCATCAGACACAGCTTGAGCACGGGAGCAGAGCAAATGAAAATGCTATTTGTAATCTTAAATATCACACCATTCCCCTAAGTGACAAGATCAATACTGCAGCTCCGATCTTCCCTTGCCCTGGCAGGTGGGGCTATTAAAACATGAAATAACACATCTCTTTGGTAAAGGAAAAGGTCCCTTAGACCTCTGCCGCATCTTCCTAAAATCTGAAGTCTCCCTTCTGCTGACAAGGGCGAGGCTGTGGGAGGGTTCCAGAAATTTCCTCTCTCTCGGATGAGAATGTCGGGCAGGTGTGAAGGCCGGGGCTCCCACCCGTCATCTGTCTACACCAACAGGGGCCTCTGGGCTGGGATCCTAGCTACACTGAAGCATTTCTTCTTATCCTGTTGTAGAAACGGGCGGCCCTCTACCATGCCCTCAGACCCTGCTGCTTCTGTGGCGACTTTATGGGAATCTGTGTCCCCGTCACTGCACTTCCAAGGAAGCTGTGTTGTAGCATGTGCTCTGTGACACCACGTTCGAACTCACAGTGCCCTTGGGGTAAAGAACACGCCTGGAAAGTTTGACTGGGGGGTGGATCTTCACTGGTTTTCGTTTCAGGAGCCTCCAGGAAAAGAAAGAAATGACCAACACAAAGAGTGATGCAGGAGCAACCAGGGGCACCAAGGAGGGAAGCAGAAGGAATGGGGTCCCAGGTGGGGTGGGGTCCCGGGTGGGGTGGGGTACCAGGTGGGCTCTGCCCCCATGAGCCCCTGCTCCTTTCCCAGTCCCGCACAGCCCATGCGTACTCAGCACTGAGGTCTACTTTAAAGTGGGCATCTTGCGTTTTAGAATTCAATTTTTTTTTTTTCCATCATTAGTTGAGCTGGCCAGGAAGTCTATTGACAACGGTGACCGCGTCCCAGCCGGGGTCATTCTCCAGTCATTCCACTGCCCACGGACGTTGTGCTGCAGCACACACACTGAGACACCGAGCAGTGCTCAACATGCCCTCAGCCCTCAGGCCTGGAGTCTCCGAGCCGGCCAGCACCAGCAGGCTGAAGAGTAGCGGGAGGAAATCCTGTCCCAGCAATACCCCGGCCAGCTCTGGGTGCCACCAGCTTCTGATCAGGCCAGCGTCCGTGTCGAGGAGCATGGCCTGCCGCTCCGTCCTCGGCCCTCTCGCCACTCCTCCCTCACATTCAAATGTAATAGTTCAAGCCACCACCTCTTGCTTTCGTTACTGTCTCTCTGCTAGGACAGCATACTTGGCGGCCACCGGTTGAAGAAGGAAATGTTTGCTTCAGCTCACAATTTATAGAGGTCTCAGGACGCAGCTGTCTGGTCCCACAGCAGGGAGGCATGGTAGAGGAGCAACAGTCCCCGGCAGGGCGGACAGGAGGCAGTGAGGCACCGAAGAGGAAAGAGGGCTCCACACTACCCTTCCAAGTGGCACCTGATGACCTGCCTCTTCCACCAGGCTTCACCTCCCAATGCCACACCCAGCCCTAAACCCACCAGCAGGCCACTCCTGTTTCTCACATGTACCACCTACTCCCCTCCCAAAAGCCTTCCCTCTGAGCATGTATGGATTTGGGGGAGAATGTGGACCCCTCAGGGAAAGAACTAGAGGATGTCTCCATGCAGGTGTGCCAGGGGAGGAACAGAATGGGGCACTGCAGAGCCCCCCAGCCAGGCTGAATGAGCTTCTGAGGCAATCCCAGGGGTGCATTCCATCTTGGTCCCTCGCTCTGTTGGGCTCTGGGCTCTGCTATCAGGATTCCTGCGAGCACGGGAAATTGACAACCAAGTAGAAAACAGGGTGCCTGGGATGCGCCCGCTCCTGCAGCGCCTAGCCTGAAGATGTCAGAGGGAGGCACCGCGGGTGTGGGCTGGCTTTCCTCTGCTCACCAGCTGAGGCTTCCGTGGAGCCACCACAGAAAGCGTGGATCAGCTGGACACACAGAGGGCGAGGTCAGCCTCACAGGGTGACAGCGTAAGGAGGAGGCAGGGGTCAGCTCTTCCCTAGCCAGGGGACGCTGCTGCCCTTTCAAAGGAAGAAAGGGAATCTTTCACTTATGAGGGAGAGAATATCCAAAGCATGTAAATATTGTGAAAACTGTACCTTTAAAATCTCAATTTTCGGTACATGAAATGATGGTGAAGGGGTTTCCTTGGGTATCCCAGAAACCTGGATTCATAATAAAGCAAAAGTTAGAACAATGTTCAGTAGGACGTGCCTGGACCTGCCAGTAGGCACACAACGCAGTGCGGCTGATTTGTAGGAAAAGCCAGAGCAGGCCACACGGCATCTAGTTTTCAAGAGTGTTGCCGGCTTCCCAGATGCCTCCTCACACGATCTAACGATGCGCAGAACAGCTTACTGCAGCAACCTCCCTACAAGCTTGCTGTGACTGTTAAACTTGTTGAAAGATAAGACCACTGAGCTAAGGAAGAGCTCGTTGTCACTGGGGTTACGCTGGGGCCTGGGAGGTAACTTGGTAAGAGTGGAACCTGCCACGATGACCTCAGAGCCCACATTTTCCCTGACAATTGGTGCTGGTTTTTATAACAGGGGAGGGAAAAAGAAAAACATGGACAGGCTTTGAGTAGCAAGTGTGGCAAATTCCAGTCCACCGACACACGTGGGGTGGCACGATGAGCCCTGGACATGGTGTGCAGAGAGCAGGAGCCAAAGAAGACAGCTGCTGTCCTAGAGGAAGCGCCCCGTGCGGGGACACCCACAGGTGGGCAGGGCGCAGTCAGTGGAGCCACCTGTTGGGCTGGGGCAGGGGGACCGCAGGTGTAGCGATGGACACAGCTTCTCTCTGAGGTGAATCAAAAGGCCCTGGATGGATGTGCAGGTGGCTGCACAACTGCGAATGCTCTAGAAACACCACTGTACACTCTCCATGTGGGGAAATGTATGGCCTATGAATTAATTTTCAAGAAAGCTACTACCAAAACAAAACAGGACAGAACGGAGCATCAGGGCACCCTGCCTGCCTCATCCAGACCTGAGGCGGCACCCAGGAGGAACCGTGGGATGAGCACTCGCGTGTAGGAGGCTGTACCTGGCAAGGCCACGGGAGGTGGAGGGGCATAGGACAAGTGAAGGGCAGCCAGCCCCAGCCCTTAGTGCGGACTCCAGCGCTGCCTCCAACACTCTGTAGGTTTACAGACCCTTGGGGCCAGAGTCCACCAGGTTCTACTGAGCTACCAGATTCCTGACCCATCACTGCACAGCTCTTTCTGCCAGTAGCCCGAGGGAAGCGGCTACTGGTGGCCACCTAGACTTCTCCAAGGTCGCAGATAGACTGGGCGCACCACTAAGTGCTAAGGGACTGGACCTCAATTTCTGGTTCTTCTTTTACTCTCTCTCTCTGTGTTTTGAAATGATCCTTTCCATACATGGTCTATAACTTCATTATCTAGGAAGTGACATGAGCAAAGGTGACAATCCTGTCTGTCCTCCCCCAGGAACAGGTCATTCACCGAGAGCCTGGCTTGCACCTCTGCACCCATGGGAGAACTGGACGGAGCCTCAAGGTCAAAGGTGGCGCTCAGGACACAGAAATGCCCCCTGGGAAATGGAGCTGACTGCAGGAGGCCAGGAGAAAGTGCTACTTCTGGGACAAGTGTGTGGCAGGTTGAAAATAGAAGTGTTGAAGGTCACCAGTTCTATTTGGAATTGTCTCTGGTCTGCAGCTCAGACACTCAGTGCCTGATTACCATCGAAAGCCAGTGACCTCCCACATTCAAGACAGCCGGTGCTGCACACGGGTCATGACCTGAGACTGCCCCATCTAGTGTTCGGTCCCCCTCCTCCTAGGACACTTCCTGGGAGGGCTTGTCTTCTGATGGCTACCTTCCCTCCCACCTCAGAGACCTCACCCCCACTGAAAGGCATCCTCAGAGCACCTATTGCCTTGTCGCTTGGCAGGGGCCTGGCACTCTCCTCCTGCAAAATGCACCTAGGATAGCTGGCTCAGTGTCATGTGTCTTGGCTGGATTTGGAAACAGGACCCTTGCAAGTGTCATCAGATCATAGGTGTGCCGCCCGTGCCTTGCTCTATTATTCCCCAAGCCCTACATTTGTCTCCAATAGACTGGGAGGAATTTCCAGAGCGATCCCTGCCCAAATCTTTCCTGCCTTTCTTTGACGTCCCTCTCCTATACCCACGATTCACTGTGCTGCTATAACAAAGCACCACAGACCAGAAGGATTCAGCAACAGAAATCCTTCCCCTGTGATGCTGAAAACCAGGCTGACACCCAGGATGGAAAGTGCTGGATCCCCCAGAGGCAGTGAGGAGGCTCTGTGTGTGTGTCTGTCCAAATACCCTCTTTCCCGAGCACAGTGGTCACATGGATTAGAGTCCTTGCTGGCTGAGTATGACCTCATCAAGCTGATTACATCTTCAGGGGTCCTCTTCCCAAGTCAGACCACATTGGGAGGCACTGAGGGTCAATGCCTCTCATGGCACGTGTGCAAAGTGTGTGTAACATGTCTCACTAGTTTGTGAGCTCGTGAGTCACAGAGCCTCACTGCAGAGGTGAGCACATTATTTCTGAATGCATGAACCAATGGATGAATGAACTAATGAATGAATGAACCAATGAATGCAGGAACCAATGAATGCATGAACCAATGAATGAATGAACCAATGAAAGAATGAACCAATGAATGAATGCATCACTGGATGAATGAACCAATGAGTGAGTGCATCAGTGGATGAATGAACCAATGGGCGAGTGCTTGCCTAACTTCTTTCTCTCCCCACCTACAGACAATGTATAACTACATCCTAATCCTGACCTGGCAAGCAAAAGCGCCTTCTTCTCCATTCTAGCATCTCCCCCTGAATAATTTCCGTGTTCCCAGTTCTCAGGCCGTACTGGCTCCCAGATGGTCAGACCTGCTCTCTGCGTGGGTCCCCCCACACTTCCCAGTTCCATTCTGGGGCTTCTTTGTGAGATGATTTTAACCCTGGCTTTCTCTTCAGAACAGAGCAACAGCGATGATTTATTTTTGTCACCAGCAGTAAATTTAGTCATCTGTACTATAAACAGCGGCGGCGAGCTCGAGCGCCTCCTTGCCGAGTGCAGCTCGGAGCGCTCCTCGCTCCGCGGCACTTCCGCCAGCTACCCCATCTGTAGTCCTTCCACGCAGGGTGTAACTGGTCTCAGCCGCCTTGCCCTGACTTCTGCCTGCTTCCTGTGCTCTTTGGGCTTGGCTCAGATACAGCCTGCACATCCGATACAGACGGCCGACGTGGCCAGTGCGGGCCTGATGCGTTTTGTCCAGACATTTAATGTCTGCACAGAAGGTTTGTGCAGCAGATAAGAAACGCTGCCCTGGACACCTGCTGCAGAAGGTAGGAATCTCAGAGGTCTGCCCAGCCTCCCTGGTCACCTCCCTTCTTGCTCCTGCAGCGAGGCTATTTGTGCTCCACACTCTGCCTCCAGGATCCACGGTGAAGCTCTAGGAGACGGGGGCCATGCCAGCAGGGACAGCGTGTGCCCAGAGTGTGGTCCGGATGCTGTGCCCATCTTTGGGGGGGAGGTGCTCCGCTTTGCAGGAGCTGAGGCTCAGCCCTAACCGACAGGGGCTTTTGCTGTCGCCGCATGAACACTCCAGAGGAGGAGTTTGCCTGCCTGAACTTCCACGTGTGCCCACCTCAGAGTGTGGGTCTCAGCTCCGGTGCTTGCTGCCGTGCCCTGCTTCTGTGCCAGTGCCCCCGGCAGCTGGCTGCTCAGAGCATGAGCCACTAGACAGCGCCCTAAGTACTGGGCAGCATGGCCGTCCCACCCCCTTCCCTGACCCTATTTTCTCTCTCAGCTGCCCTGTCTTCTTATCACCTCTTCCAGGTCCTGCTTCCTTTCCGCCACCCCAGTACGACTGCTTGTTCTCACAGTGTTGCATAACAAAACACAACGTAGACGGAGCCCAAGACCGTCCCTGCAGGTGCCTGACACAGCCACCCTGAGCTGCACAACTCTGGGGCAGGACCACGGACAGCTCCATCCTGCGCCTGGGAAAGGCAGGGATGGCAAGGTGGACTTCAAAGGCCACGAATCTGCTTGACTAAGCAAAAGTCATAAATAAGCTGCAGATGAGCTTTTGGAGCTGGATGTGGGGGCGTTATGGGGTCTTTTGCTGTGAGTTCCTGGAAGGCTTCCCTCATCTGGGGTCGCTGCATGCTCCAGGATAAAGGAACTGGGAAGTCCTGGGTAAAAATAAGGACACCAAGACGGAGGCGGAACACAGACAAAATGAGAGCGTGAAGAGGACGCAAGGGCACAGGGAGGCTGGAGCAGGTGAGGTAGGGGACAAGACTGTGGAGGAGGAGATGGCACCGCCAGATGGCACACATTGTCTCTGAAAACCGATGTCGAGCCAACCCTGATCTCACCCTCTGCCTGGCCTCACCCTAATTAACATCTCTGCCCATTCCTTGACCCTTCCCAGGCCCATGTCCCCAGATCCTGCCTGGCATGTTCCTCCCATGGGAGGGGGAGGGGAAGGTCACCCTTTCGTGAGTGGCTCACGCGGACCTGGCAGGGTCGCTGTCTGTCTACACCCTCAGGACCTTAAGCCTTGACATCCTGGAGGTCACAGAAAGGCAGCCAGTATAGGCAGCACACCAGAAGGCACCTGAACAGTTGAGTTGTCTCTAAATGGTTTAAAAAGTGACCTTTCTACCAGGGGGCTCATCACCAGTGACCACAAATATGTTTCAGGAAGAGACAGAGAATGAAACACGAGCCCTGCCCAGCAGAGGGAATGGGATGTATGATGGCAGGAGGTGACACTGTCGCTTTTCAGGGACAAAAGGACTGGGAGCAACAAGAAACTCGTGCAGATGCTCTCTCTGCAGGCCGCGGAGACGGCCTCTGGGGCCTCTAGAGCCTCTGGGGCCACCCACATGACCCAGTTTCCTGTGTGTGGGAGGCCTCTTCCTTAAACCTAGTCCGGCACAGGTGGAGCAGTCCCCTACTGTGCCTCGGGCTGAGGAAATGTGTGGTGAACGTCCATTAAAGTGGACTTCCAGTTTCACTAGTGGGACTGCGCATGCCTGACAGGGTGGGGCCGGAAGCCAGCATGCAGCCGAGGTAGCCCGAGCTTGATGAGCACAGCGGCACATTCCAGAAAGTTCTGGAGTCAGATGGTGTCCCTCCCCGGCTTCTCATTAACTGGTGTAAATAGTTATGAAGAAAAGCCTGAAGGAAATCTCTGTGGATGAAGCAAGGGAACTTTATTTATTTATTTATTTATTTATTTTTTGTCTTTTTGAGACAGGGTCTCGCTATGCAGTTGAGGCTGGTCCTGAGCTCACTTTTGTAGCCCAGGCTGGTCTCGAACTCGCACCAATCCTCCTGCCTCAGCCTCCCGAGTGCTGGGATTACAGGCGTGAGCCACCACGCCCGGCTAGGGAAGCAACCTGGGACACCCCGCACTGACACACTGCTGAGAAATTAGCAGTGAGGAGGACTTACAGGAGAAGAGACTTTTAGGGGAGTCACGAGCCGTCTGCTCCAAGCCTCAGCCAAGCCTGTGGTGCCCTCAGGTTGAGCCTACCTGCTCCCACCTCTCTCTCCCAGGGTGAGGCTCCCGGACTCCAAGTGCATCCCAGCCTCCAAAGCCCAGCTGGCTTCCAAGCTCGGTAGCAAAGGCTGGAGGCACGAGCCCAGCCCTCCGAGTCCGGCCTCACCTTGCGCTGTTGTCTATCTGAGTTACCTCCTGCTCTGTGTGAATCACCAGGTACCGAACCCAACCAGAGCCTAAGTGTTGATCTGTGGCTTTAGTGCCACCTTCTGGGGCATGACCCCATCCTAACCACACCTTGTGCCCTCAGCCAGCTTCTGAGAGCCTCCCACTCACGAACTTTAGACTTGCTGGCTTCTGGCCTTCCAGACGTGACATTCTCCCCGTCTGTGCAGACTGTGTTACTATCTGGTGCTGGTCCCCAGAGTGCATGGCTGCTAATACCTTACCTGCTGTGCTCACGGACGGAGAGGGTGCTTGGAAGTGGGGCACAGGCGGGCCTCCCTACTCAGAGCTGGATTCCAAGGCCCTGCCCTCGGGGGCAGAGAGGCCAGCAGCAGGAAGAAAGAGGACCCAGAGCAGCCCAGGTGCAGGAAGCAGCATCCAGCTGCTCACAGAGGGAGCCGGGCCGCCTGCTCTTCGGAAGCCTGGGACCCTATCTTGTCACTCCAAATCACTGTTAAAATGAGTATCAGGTTTAGTCTAAAGTACTCACTGGGAGCAACTGGACTACAGAAAGCAATGTGAGAATTATCGATCTGAAGATCTTATTTGATTATTAATTCTATTAAGCTTGGGCTACGGGTGGAGTTTCTAATGATATCTTTTAAATCTGCAAGTGCTTGTCGGATCAGGAAGAATAACCCCCAGTGATAATTCCAGGCGAGAGACTGTTCATTATTATTGATTTTGTACCTTTTAGTTTCCTCCTGAACTTTCCGAGCAGGTTCAATAAATGATAACTGTGAAGGTCTGAGCTGGCCCCAGTTTCCTAGGCTCCCAGGGAACTGGGACTTTCCCGTTGGTCCTGGGAGTACACATAGTGGATGGTGAACGTCACCCCCCAGTGAGTGATAGGACCACCCGGTGCGCACTGGGTCAGCAGGACGGCTGGGGTCACCCTTCTCGCCTGCCCTGGAGTGCATGTGTGGCCGACTGAACAGAGTCCAGGAGGATGTGGGCTGCCTGGAAGAGCAAAGGGAGGAAGGCTTGGGCAAGCACGAGGCACAGTCAATGGGATGCTTCTGGCTCCTTTTGTCCTGCTGTCCCTTAAGACAGACAGCATGAGAGCTACACCCAGCACACTTTTAGGCACGCATTACAACGTTCTTAGCAATAGCACAGTGTTGCACAGTTGATCTCCGGAAGTTTCTCCTGCGTAATGGAAACCTCCTCCCTGCGGAACATGGCCCCTCCCATACTCCTGGCAGCTGTGTCACTCCATTGCTCTGGGTTTGACTACTTTAGTGTGTCCAGGAAGTGCAATCATGCAGCACTCGTCCTGTGTGCCTGGCCCCTTTCACCTAGCCCAGTGTCCCCTACTCTCTCCCATGTCAGAGCAGGGGATGAGATATTTCCTTCTTATACCTGAATAAATATGTCCATAGATACATCCAATAGAAGATAGATCTGTCATGAGCGTCTAGGTGGCTGCTGTGAATAGCTCTGTAATGAAGGCAGCGCGGAAAGGTCTTTGAGATCTTAATTTTGCTTCTTTTGCATAAATAAGCAACAGCGGGATTGCCAAAAACCTATGGTAGTTTAGTTTTAATTTTTTAAGGAAATGCCACGCGGAGGGCACACACACCCATCCTTGGTGGATGCATGAATGGGTGGGAAGCAAGGATATTTATCATCTGCAGCGACCAAGGCTTAGCCACATGACTGAGCCTCCACCAGCCAGGGCAGAGCTCTGCTTTGCTTGTCCTTGGGCATGCCATTTTGGAGACTTACAGCCTGGCTTTACTGGGCAGCCTGGAGCCAGGAACGTCCTGTGACAGGAGCAGGTGCACATGCAACGTGTAACCGTGTGGAAAGCTTGCAAGAGCAGAGGCCGAGGCTCTTCTCACGAGCGGCCATTTCTCTCCCAGCCGCTTCCCACTTGGCCTCCCACCGCCACCACCACCACCAGGTTGCTTTTGACTTTCTCAAGGGTAATCATTGAACACCAGTTATCTCACATAGACTTTATAGGAACGGGGTCAGGATGATATCAGGGTGATAGACAATATACAAAATAATCATCAGAACGCTTCTCCATGACCTGCAAAGTTAGGGTGCCAGCTATCACCTGCCAGAGCGCCACCCCTGTCGGAACCCATGCAAAGACAGAGACAAGAGCTCACGAGGCACAGGAAGAAGTGCAAGGAACGCTATTCCTTGTCCAGCAAATTTACGGGAAGAGCGCTACAGAGCGTAGGGTAGCTATGATGCCCAGCTGCATGCAGATCTGTACTTCGTTCTGTTTGTTCTCAACTGCTCCTTTCTCCTACCCTCAGCTCACTTGCTAAGGCTACCTGCCGGCCTACGGCGAGTGCAGGAATGCTGGGATTTGGGTGCTGCCCTGGGAGTGGCATCGAATCAGGCTGCTGGGAGGGCGGCAGGTGACGGAGCAGGAGTAAGGGATAAGAGATGTGCAGAACGCCTGGAGGTCTGAGCTGATGTTATGGTGAGTCACGGGGGAATAAGGTGGACACCAACCTGGGAAGGTGGGGCTCAGCGGGTCTCTCTCTCTCTCTCTCTCTCTCTGTCTGTCTCCGTGGAACCCGGGATTGAACTCAGGTCCTTACATTGGCCAAGCAAGTGCTTATTCTATTGAGATACCTCCCCAGCCCCAACCTCCGATACTTTCTTGACAAACTCTCTTTCCAGGATCATGGAATTAACCAGAGAAACAATTCTCTATGTCCTCACCTAACAAACCCAAGGAAAACTAAATTCTCAATTTGCCTCTCCTAAAAACATAAAATTGTTACATTTATGATGGAAATGTTCTAACATAGCCATTATGTCTCAAAGGGGTCTGGCCCCTTCCCGCCCTGCTGACTCTACCCCCGGCTCTAACTCTGTGCATGTTAATAGCAGTTCCCACATGCCAGCGCCTGGCAGCTTCCCTGCCAAGCTCGGCTGACCTGGATGCCTGGGGAGCAATGGGATCATCCTAACAACCATTTTGTTGAAAATGTCAAGAGTTAAGCCACCTTCTCGTGAGTTATTATAATAAGAAAACCCAGGCCACCGAGTCATGGGATGGAAAGGTCACTGGACAGAGTGCTTGATGAAAGTCACCACAGAAGAATGTGGCGTTGGAGTCGGGGGTTCATCCTTGGCCTCAGCAGCTCTGCAAGGCTTCAAGGTTTCTCAAGACTCAAAACTAAACTTCATTATTGAGTCATCATGGCAGAACTACGAGGAGAGACCCCGAGGATGTTTAGCGACCTTAGCAAAAGCACTGCAGGAAATGGACAGGGCCCAGCTGTGCCCTCCTGCCTGTCCACCACAGAAGGTACAGATCCTTTCTTATCAAGACCCCATCTCCAAAGCAGACAGCAGCCTCACCAGACACCCAACCCACCCTCCTCAGGACCTTGGACCCCCCCATCTTCAGAACCATGAGGAGCAAGCTTCCGTTCTTCACCCAGACGCAGGCATTTCACTGCCCCAGCTTACCTGATCTAGGACAAGCTGGAACCCGTCAGGTATGGGTCATGTTTGGGTTCCACTTGAAACCTCTGCCTGCTTTCCACACATCTGAGAAGAGCCTGTCGACGTGGACATCTCTGGATCCAGGGCAGCCATGAGGTAAGAAAGAAAGCAGCTGCCCACCAGGCTGTCCCACAGATACCCTGGGATCTCTAAAGAAGCTACCAAAACCCAATGCATGCCTTCTTCTCCAGTTAGTGGTAAAAGAGAGCCCACATCCAAGTCCAGCTTTGGGGCCCGAGGTTCTCAAAACTTAACAGGCAGAAGCTACGGGTGGGTGTTCCTGTCTGCCGCTGGAGAGACCCAGGCAGGCACAGCCATTCTCCAAGGAACAGAGAGTTACGCAGAACTGCCAGCTCCCCGTGCCCAGGTAAGCAGGCGAGCACATAATCCAGTCGAGGATGACCGCAGGACTATCATGGCGATGTTCGATGGGGAAGCTTCGGGTACCTGGGAAGTCTGTTCTTCCTCAAGAACACCCGCTGAGAGGGAAGCTCGTGGACAGGAGGGCGTGCGTGAGTGTCAGTGTGAGTGTCAGCGTGAATGTCAGCTCACCTCACAGTCTGGGGAGAGCAGGATAGGAGCCCAGAATCAGGGGGACGCTGTTGGCAAAGCTTCCCCACACCTGAGCCCTGCCGTTGCCTCAGAAAGTGGGTGTGGCGACTGGCAAGGGAACTTGGTTTGGAGATTGCAGATGTCACCGGGCCTCAGAGTCCTAGGACTGAGCAGTGGTTTCATCATCTGACCAGGGCTAAAGCTCCAGGTAGCTTCCTGCTATCCTACCTGAGAATCTAATCAGGTCCCCACCCCCCACCCCCCAGTCTGTTCCATTTCAGGGCTCTGCTTGAGCGAATAATTTATAAAGAAAAACTTTGGAATTACCAGAACTTAATATATCAAAAATTCTGCAAAATATACAGCCCCCAAATAGAGCCCCCCTCTGGAAAGTCTCTATGTATATATCTGTTCGGTATGTGTTGAGAAGCAGATTTCTGCGCCTTTAAGACAAACCGTTCATTCATTAAATATAGCCTTTGATTTTGTGGACAGTTCTTTAACTTCTGGATTATCTGCTGGGAATCAGAGAGGGCTGCAGATATTCAAAGCACAGATGTTTGCATTTTTAAGCTGTCTGTTTAATAGAAAAGTGATTTATAATTCCAGACTGGCAGAGAGAGTTGTTGGTGGTGGTGTGTGGAGTCCTTCCAGATGAGCTGAAAGGTGGCTTCCGAGCATGAATTATGTGTCCGCGTGTAAACAGAGAGACAAGGGAAATGATGAATCATCTCTGATGGGCTCTTAGTGCAAAACTGCAGACTGTATAATTTGAAGTTTACTTTCCTGCCAGCAGCGCCTGTATAATGCGATCAGACACAAAGATCCTGGCTGAGGGAGTTGGAAACAAAGCTATATTAAGGTTTCCTGCAACCCACAGAAAGCCCTTGAATTATTCACATTTCTATGCATTTGGGCACCTTAAGGGGAAGACGCACGGGGAGGGGCATACTTAATTAGGAAGAGAACCAGTAAATTAGCTGAATCACCTGATTTGCCTTCAATATATTTCTGTTGCTTTCAAAGATAAGGTTGTCCTCTCACATCTCTTTGAAGGTAACCCTAAGGCCCGGCAACTTAGGGCGACTGTGCTATTAGGACTGTGGGATGCCAGGCTTGGTGGTGTCCGTCCCTAATCCTAGCACTTAGGGAGGCTGAGGCAGGAGGATCATAAATGCAAGTCCTACCTAGGCGACTTGGGGTGACTGTGTCTCAAAACTGAAGTGAGTCTGGTAAGGAGGCCTCTCGTCGCATGCATGGACTCACATCTCACATTTCCCGAGTGTCACAGTGACACGGGGACACACGTTTTCATCTCTGCTGTACAGAGAAGGAAGCAAACCTGGACAGTTTACATAACTTGCTGACAAGACCGGTGAGAAGGACACATGGTGGCACTCGAGCCCACGTGTGTCTGCCCCTTTCTGCTCACGCCCAAGTGGCCACTGGTCTGGTGGCTCTCGTCAGGCTTTAGGATTAGACCTCCGGCAGGTGGCTGTGGCTGTGATGTCCCAGGTGCCTGGCCAGGGCTGCTCAGCTCACCTCAGGCCTTGGTGGAGATGCCGGGCTAGGGGGATCCTCGGGGATTCTTTAACTCGAGCCCCTGTCACTTTGCAGATAGATATGCATATTTGGAATGTGTCAGGGTTCACATAGCATCCGGGCGCCATCACCAGTTGAGATCTGCAGTTCCTCTGGGCCTCCTCTGGGCTGGTCTCAAACTCACACTGATCCTCCTGCCTCAGCCTCCCGAGTGCTGGGATTACAGCCGTGCGCCACCATGCCCGGCTCTTACCTAGTTTGTTTTAAAATCTTTGGTCAAAAAATATACCTTCCATGCTGGTCCTGCCCCCAGGGCACACTGAGCTGGTGCATGAGACTGGGCATGGTGGCACAAGCCTGTAATCACAGCACTTGGGAGGCTGAAAAACAGCAGGGATCACTGTATGCACAGCAGAGCACTTCCAGATGCCTGTGCTTGGGGCTTCCGGTCCCCTAAGCACTGCCGCTCTGGAGCCCAGTTCCTCTGCTAGCAGACGAGGACGCCTGTGCCTTCCATACTCTCTGTGTGAGGCAGAGAACAGCTTTCCCAGGACATGCAGCTCTCTGGGGGCGGGGTGCACGAGGCCCTTCTACCCTGGGTTTGCTTTTCCTACCAGGCTGTGCACCCAGCTGGCACCAGGACATCTTGGGCACACTGTGGATGGCATTTGTCTTGCAGAATGTGGGACAGGCACATGTCAGCCTGTGCCCTGGATTTCAATAGACCCAGTCAGGTTGGGAGGGAGGGGGAATGTCACTGGGGTTCACAACTCCATACCTGGAGCTCAGCTGCGGACACGAGAACATGGCCTGAATTCATCGCCCGCTGGGCTGGGCAGAGCTGAACGCGCCCAGCCTAGCTGCGAGTCTTGGCTCTTGTTTCTCTAATGGGCACAGGCAAGCATGCCCACAGCCACTGTTCCCTCTGCTCGCAGGCACATAGGGGAGAGATCAGAGGTCCTGGAGCCAGGCATGGTGGGGTGGCTTGGGTCTAATCCAGGACTCTGGTGGTGGGGGCAGGAGGACCACAGATTCAGGCACAACTTGGGCAACTTAAGGAAACTCTGACCCAAAGCAAAATATAAAAAGGCTGGGACACAGCCCAGTGGGAGGCCCTGGGTTTTATTCCCAGAGAGACGCTGAGGTGGAGGAGGAGCATCTCGACCCAGGCATACCTGAGCCCATGCGAACCCAGAGGACTTTGGGAAGGTGAGCCGCGCATCCCTCCCAGCTGCACACTCCCAAGGCCTGGGCCTCAGCTGGGGTGCTGGGTCCTGGATCTGGGCTGCCCTGGCAAAGCTCTGGTCTTGATGCAGTACCTTGCCCAGCACCCCACCCCCCTAGTGTAGCACATAAAGTGGCATCGCCCTGGAGCCACAGGAGTGCTCAAGGCAGAGGAGCAGGGGTGCAGGCTCCACTCCCCGCAGCACCTGCAGGAACTTCCCTCGAGGTCCTTCTGCCTAAGCAAACGCTGAACAGTCGCCTTTCAGTCACTGGGGAACACAAGGATTGAATTCCCACCAGCAAATTCTCTGCCTCTGACCTGTGTGATCCTGACCCTGACCCCTACCACAGTGACTCCTTTCCAAACTGCAAATATAGATGAGGCCTCATCTGGCCTCACCCCCGCGGGTACCAAGTGTGCCAGCTGCACCTGCCAGTCTACACATCTGCACAGCGCCCCTCCCATCTCCTGTGTCACTGCAAGAGTGGGGGCCTGGCCTTTGCCATGTCCCTGCAATGTAGCCTGGGCTCCCACCTCAGCCGCTGTGCAATTGTTTGTTTATTTGTTTATTTATTTATTTATTTATTTTTAGGGAAGGTTCTTCAGGGTGTTCAGGGTCTCACTACTAGATCAGACTCATAGTGATCTGCCTGTTTACAGCCTCACGAGTGCTGGGATTACAGGTGTGCGCCACCACGCCCAGTCTCAATTGCTGTCTCAGCATACCCCAGGGGCGGGACTGATACTACAAGCCTGGGGGTCCAACCCCCAGCCCCTGAACCTGCTTGCAGGCATTTTAATCGGCTGAGCTATTTGGCCGGCCCTTGCTATGCATTTTTGTACCGTGAGGCTTCGGGCCCTCTTGTCCAAGAGCGAACGTGTCTTCCATGGTCGCTTCTGTGTGGCGTCCTCGGCCCTCGCCCAAGGCCTGTCGCCCTCCTCCACCCTGCTCAGCTGCTTCTCCTGCTGGCCTAGTACCTGCTGGCTCTCGGTTAGCATCGTTGTGCAGCCTACTCCCGGGGGCTGCACCATCTGACCTGCTTGTGGTTCAATAATAGATCGCCAAAGTGCTCCGCTCATCTGCAGCATCCGAGCCGCAGTGGGGCACCACGCTGCCCTCAAGAAGGATACATTTGGCTCCGGGAGTGATTAATGTTTACTGTTTTTCTCGCTCTCCTTTTTTATTTTTTTTTACATTTTTCTGACCAGTCTTACAGGCTTACATCAGGTAATCTGAACAACGAACGTGCAGACAACAACGTGCAATGTAAATGTAACAACCGCTGTTGAGTTCTTTTCATTTTGATTCAGAAAACTGTGTATAGTTTCTAACGCTTATACTGTTTGTGTGTGTTCTCTTTCAAAAAGAAAAATGCACACCCTGTGCAACCATAATCCGGACGCACAAACTTAAAGTGCACATGACTAGCCTGATGTGAAAACGCAAAGCATAAATACGGAGCAAAATGAGACCGCGGGAGGCGAGATCAAGCTTTTGCCACAGGAAGTGGAGGGGCTGAGTGCGGCGGGGGGAGGGGTAGAGGGGTGCATGGGAGGGCGCGGTGTGTTCCGCTCATGCACCAAGGGACCAACCGGTGAGGGGCAGAGCCACGCTGACCTGCAGACGTGCGCTAACGGAGATCTTTCCGAGTTAGGCTCTTCAGTCACATCAACAATACGTTTATTTCTACAAGTGCGCTAAATGCCCAAACAACCTGCGCTGACCGATGGATCTACGACCCCAGCCGTCGCTGTCCCCAGCTCCTGGCCCCTCCAGGCACTGTGTGGGGCCCCGTCATTGCCTGGGAGCTTGGGGCTGCTGGGGCCCTGTGGCCAGAGGCCTGCCTGCTCTCGGCTCCCGTGGCATTAGTAGAGGCAGCGCAGCCCGCCAGGAGGGAGCGCTCGCCTCGATTCTCAAGGCACCCAAGTTCCAGTTCGGTCACCCTCTCGCACCCTGGCTTATTTTCCAGGGATCCCCCAGAGCGCCAAGCTCCGTGCTCTTATTGTCATAGAGAAAACTCTAGCAGCTCAGGCAATGCATGGGCCTTTCTTCCAGGTAGAAGAAGTAAAACGAAATTAAGAGAAATGAAATGAGCGTCTAGGGAAATTGTCCTAAACTCAGAACAGGCTCAGAACAGGAGGATCACTGCAAGTCTTATCTAAGTCTGATCTACATAGTGAGACCATGTAGACCCTTTACTATATATCCTTAGTCTCAGTCGATTCCGTTAGACCTCTCTAGGTGTCCACATCCCTTGTGTTAGACAGTAAATCCCCCAAATATCCTTGATTGTGCCTGCGAATGTGTTTTGCAGATATTTAAGAGTGTGCTGGGTTGGGATAAATTATTGAGGCAAAGGAAGACTCTTTAACGTCTGCATATTTAATATGTTCTGAATTCTGAATTCGGAAGTAGAGCCTACGTAGGAGGAAGCAAATTACATTCTGCTGAGACAGAAATCCAGACCGAAGTAGCCCTGTTCCTTCCCTTCCCTTTCAGGACCTGACTTTTTCAGGGCAAAACAAATGAAAACTTACTGCCCTGGCTGCGCTACCTGGGTGGCCCCTGCCCACCGTGGCTGCCTTACAATAGGTTCCGGATGCGCAACTGGCAGTTCTGCTGTGCGCTCGCCCTCCGCACCACGTATTCCAAGTCAAGATTCTAAGTCAGCTGATCCGTCCTGCAAATTATGGAAGGACCCAGCACCAGCTTAATAGGTATCATGTCGGGCAGAGTGGCACATGACCACCGTGGTGATAAATGACACATGCCACAGCCCAGGTGGGATGAGTTGGCTGGGGGACCTGGGTACTGCACAGCCCTGGTGTCTTGGGTGGTGGGGGCCTCTTCCAATCAAGGAAGAATAAATACACAGGGGAGGCTGGGAACCGCACTGGGCAGAGGCCAGCTCGACTGTCAGCCAGGGAAATGTTTTATTTTCTCTAGCCAACTTTTACCCAGGAATTCTTTCTTTACACCTTTGTGCCTCGGTGCCACGAGTGCCACAAAGAGTCACACTAGTATGGGATTTCAGTCACCATTATGGTGAGGGCCTCCTTTTTCCTTAATGACGGCCAACAGGTGAGGCTCCCTTCAGCAAGTTGGTGAACACTTCTGGAGATTGCTATGGTTGATGTCTAGTTGTCCCCCCAAAGCTCCATGTAGTCATTGGGCGGGGACTTCTATCGATTGAGACTTGACTCATGAGTCACTGGGATTATGTGTTTTAGTACTGATGGGATTATCGGTCTCAGTAGGGCTGGGACTATGGGTGTGGTCTAGGGAGGATATCCTAAGGCAGAGAGCCTGATAGGAATATAAAGAGAGACAGAGAGACAGACTAGAGCTGTTGCTCTGCTGCCCTGTTTGGTTGGCTGCCTCCGCCACCATCTTGTTGATGTTCCACTGCCATGCACTGGATGCTCTCTGCTCTATTTCACTCAGCCTTGGAGCCAGCCAAATAGGGACTGAAATCTCCAGTAACTGTGAGCTAAATAAACCTTTCCTTCCTTCATTTTGAGCGTTGGAAGAATTCAGTTACATGCAAAAATCAGAAGCCCAATCTTCTTAAACAACAGATGCTACTTTTAAAAGTCCCCCCGCCCCACTTTGGTTCTCTACTTAAGAATCTCTAGGTTGTCTGCCTATTTTACAAGATCTATTCTGGTTCCAACTTTATCCACTGCTCTTGCCTTACTTAAAAGCAAACCTCATTATGAGTAGCTTCAGCACTGTCTCCACTCCGTCTATCGCAAAGAACAAGTTACCACGGCGCACATTTGGAGGCCGAACTCCCTCAACGACGAAGGCAACACTGCAGCTTAGCCAGCAGCGCTTCCTGCCCCGCCCACAGGGGTCCGCAAAGGCCAGCAAGCTATGTTTGCGAGAACGCTGCAGAGGGGGGCATAGCGCCCAGACCCAGTACAATACCCTTCCCCGGGTGTCTGTGGATAGCGCGACGTGTTTTTCTCTACATCATCCAAATTGATAAGTGACCCACATAAAATCTAAAAGTAAAATGTGTACCCTCCCAATATTGCAGCCTTTTATTACTTGGAAACAAATGACATTATAATTGCCAATTCAAAATGTCAGGAGATGCATAAGATTAGGGTTTCTATTAGTTCGAGGCGGTTGTGCGCAGCCCTGGAGACAGTCCCTGGGAACGGCCCGCCCTTGCCGCGTGGGTGTGCCTGTGCGGATGACGTATTTTCATCTTGATATTTCTCCCATAAAGCTCTCCAACTCCAAGCACACAGTGCTTCTACTTACAAGACTCTGTATGCCACCTCACAGAGGCGGCTTCAGGGACAAAGGTATCTTTATGCTCCCGCTGTCGTTCTACTACGATCCAAATATTCAAGAATATTCTGCATACACACCACATGTTACAGGAATCTACCTCACCTTCGTAGTAACATAATTAATTTTTTCACAACTCATTTGAGTTGAGTGTGGCCGCCCCTTGCGTCTGGTGCCAAAATACTTCCATTGCTCTAAAGCAAGGCTCCTTCTCACATACACTGCTTTCTAGGGCATTTCTGATCCACTTGGGAAATAGGCAAATGTACGGAAAAGTCTCCCCTTGGGGGGCAGAGGGGAGGGCCAGTGTAGACCAGGACAAGAGTGAAGAGGGGGTCTCTGGATCCAGGCCGTCTGAGGGCACTGGGGAAGCACCTCAGGTATTTCGTAAGCTCCGATGGCTCCCTAGTGAGCCATGTGTCTGGGGCCGGGACACATGCAAGGAGGCGTCAGTCTGACAATCTCTCTGTCCTGCTTTGCGTCAAGGATACAGAGGGGAGGGGCACAGGCTAAGCGGCCCTCAGAGAAGTGGTGGCTTATGTGGCGGAGCTTGGTGGCCCTTGACAACTCTGGACCCAAAGTGGAGGGGACAGGGACATGAACATCCATGGGTGGGCCTTCCTTGCAAGGGAAGAGACTTTGAGACATGACCAGTAACCAACAGGTGAGCAGCAGAGCACTGCCAGAGAGTGCCGGAAGCTGTACGGCCCGCATTCAAATATGCTTGCAAGCTGGACTCCACGGGCAAGAAGGCGAGCCCATCCTGACTGCCGGATCCTCTGCAGAGCCAGCTGTAGGGAGGGGTGGAAGCTGCCGTCTGGCCAGTGCCACCAGCGTAGGCCCTGTTTGCAGGCAAGCACTGTGGGAAAGCACAGATGGGGTGATCACGATGGGGACTGCAGAGGCCAGGGAGACCAGCAGCCCCCGGCGCTGGCCGGACTGGGGCACTGCGTCTTGAGGAGAAAGCGAAGAGTGTCTGGCATGGAAGTCATCTCCTAGAAGTGTACCCGGTGGGCAGTGCCAATCCTCAGTGGTGGCACGGGTACAATCTCACCTCCATAACCACGGCACATGGCACAGCAGCAGAGAGGAGGGCAGACAGGTGAATGCAGTACTTCCTGGGGTGGGGTGGGAAGAGGTGGGTGCAGGTGGAAAAGGCAACAGCAGAACTGGGCAGGGATGGAGCCTCTGTGCCTGCGAGGTGGGGCCAGGGGGACCTGGAGCAGGGCACCTGGCATCTGCTTATATTAGCACTTATAGAGCTGGGGAGACAGCTTGGTGGTCTAAGCCCCTGCCTGGCAAGCACAAAGGCCTGGGCTCAACCCCGGTACCACATGCTGTAACCTAGGCACACTGTGCCAGTCATTATAACTGGGCATGGTGGCATGTCCCTATAATCCGAGCCTTGGGCAGGCTGAGACAAGAGGATCACTACAAGCTGTGTAGTGAGACCCTGTGCTAAATAGACAAATAAAATATTTTAATTAAATATATATATATATATATATATATATATATATATATATATATATATAATATTAGTGTGCATGAATCCGCAGTTATCTCAAGAGCTTATCTTATTGCACGGGCCAGGGTGAGCCATGGTGAAGGCCCAAGGCAGACACAGTGGGGCCTAGCAGGGAAGTGTGACTCCCCACAGCCAGTGCTGCCACCAGTGAGAGTTCAGAGGGCAGGCAGATGGTGCCCTGAATGCCACCCACGGTCATAGGCTGGTGAGCAGCGGCAGAGATAAGGGCAGACCCCGGGGCGCCACCGCTCCTAGCAGAGTAGGGCTCTCTCACTGAGAGAACCAGGCTCAGGGCAGAAGTGCACTCTCTACCCCACCTAGGCCAGGACATGCTGCACACACATCAGCACCACGCTGTGCTGCATCGGTGGCCTGTGCCCTGAGCAGGGAGCTGAAGCGCTGCTCCCTCCCAAGGAGGCTCCATTCATTTCCATTGGGAAGGGGAGGCCAGTGGTGCCACTAGCTCTCCTCACACAGAGGACACTGTTGCCGCATTGTTAACCCTCTCCCTGCCTCGCTGGGCAAGGTGGCTGCCACCCGCCTGCCTATCCTCTGGGATAGAAGCCCCTTCTTAGTGTCGTCCTTCCCAAAGCAGCAAGGAGGAGATGAAATCTTATGCCTGCAGCCTGCATCAGCAGCAGCCCGGGAGCTGAAGGAGCTGGGCTCCTGGCTGACAGACTGGGACCACTCAGTGTAGTCTGCACCGGGCCTTCCATGGCCCTGCATTCTGGGGCTGAGTGACAGCACAGTGGCATCGATCAGGCCACTCTATGTGTGACACTGTGACATGATATTGTTATGGGTGTCCACGTATCTGCCCCATGCCAGGATCTATCAGGCTTCCAGGCAGCCAGCCATCTGGAGAAGGGCACAGAGTATCTTCCAGGGCTTGGGTCCCAGGATAGGGGCTCTAGCAGTCACCTTCTGGGTATGACACATGGCGCCTCAGACACCAACTGAACCAAAGCATCACGAAGCACTTAAATAGCTAGTAGGACCTTACCACAGGCTCGCTGTCCCAAAGCACAGAGAAACACCTGCCACGGCCTGTTCCAACACAGTGGACTGCCAAACTAGAGCCTCTGTAGCCAGGACCACGTGAGCACAGCGCAGAGGCGCTGCTTCTATTGCCCACCGTCCGTCCACCACACCACACCCATTCCCTAGAGGCTCCCGCCAGTGGGCTCCCTTTCCTCCTCTGCTTTCCAGAGCCTGCGTGTTCCCGCTGTGCATGCTGAGGTAAGGCATAAGTTTTGTTTGGTCTTCTGGCTCTGCATATATAGCCACACCCTTTGCATTGAGCTACATTCATACTCCTGTCTCAGTTTTTATTCTGAGACGATGCTCCACTCATTTGCTGAGCTTCCCAGGCCGAGCTGGGCTCTGCCACCCCCCCTGCCTCGGCCTCTTGCATGTCCTGAGATCTTTTCTGCACCGCCTGCATCGCACTCCATCCCTGCTGCATCCATGGCTGCAAGCTGGGGGTTGGGGAGGGACAGCGACATTTCAGTGACCGCTTCGGGAATGGGGTCCACCAGATCCTAGGGACTTCGGAGCGGGGCCTGACACCAAGGAATGTGGGGTGAGGTGGCCCCAGTCTGTCACCTCTGCTCAGCCTCAGCATGGGCTGTAAGAGGGAGAGGAGGATGCTGAGAAACTCACACCACAGGACCCATCCCTGTGGAGAAGGCGCTCAGGCCACCTGACCACAGCCTCTGTGTGACACTGTGTGGCTGTGTTCAGGCAGCTCCAGCCCCTCCCAGCAGCAGTGCCACTGGCCGCCAATGCTAGGGTGGAGCTTCAGAGTCCAGGGTGTCCCCCTGGGCTCTTTCCATACTTAATCCTCTCCAACTGTGTTATTATAATGCTGATTGTCCTCCCCACTTTCAAGTCAGGGAGAAAACCTCAACCTCAGTAATTTATCCAGGGCCGTCATCTAATGAATGAGTGGCAAAACTCATAATTTGAGCTCAAAATTTCTGGCTCTGGTGTCCTCATTGCCGAGCTTTTATTTTATTACTGGCTGCCAAGGAAAGACACTGGGCTGTGAGCCCAGCAGGAAAAAAAAAAAAAAAAAAAATAACCCTGGTGCATGTGTGTGCATACATGCATCTGTGTGTAGATGTGTGTGCTCCCGATATTAGCTGATGTTGTGGACCAAACCCCCAAGGAGGCGCGCTGGGATGGCACTTGAGCCTGGGCATGGTGACGCATGCCTGTATTCCCAGCTCTTAGGAGGCTGAAAACAGGATCACTATGAGTCTGATCAAGTAGTGAGACCCTGAACACCCTGTAGATCTTTCCTAAAATACAAAGGAAGGAAGGAAGGAAGAAAGGAAGGGAGGGAGGGAGGGAGGGAGGGAGAAAAAAGAAAGAAAGAAAGAAAAAGAAAGAAAGAAAGAAAGAAAGAAAGAAAGAAAGAAAGAAAGAAAGAAAGAAAGAAAGAAAAGAAGAGCCCCCATGGACCGACTCCCTGGCCAGAATGTGGCAAGGTTGCCAGAGAGAGCCAGGCAGTGGTCCACGGTGGGGAGGCACATGGCTCGTGTTGGGGCGGAGCCCCAGGACTGCGAGGTGGGAGCTCAGGGTCCCTGCCTTTCCCAGCCTAACGTCATGACTTCCAGATGGACCTCACCAGGCTCCATTAGGTCAGCGTATGAACTGCTAAGCGCCGACGCACTCCATTAACTGCTTGGTGACATGATCTATGGCCATTGATCATTATCGATTCTAATTCTGCACAAATGGGCATCCTGGTATGAAAACATCGATCTGTCATGAGGCCCTCCTCTCAGGACCTCATGGCTGATTGAATCAGGTCAGCGGGTGTTGCCCACAGCTGTCCTAGTTGCAGTACCCGAGAGCCAGGAGCGCTGCCCAGGGAACGTCAGGGGGCGCCTCCTTTGTCCCAAGTTGGGCTTTCAAACACGTCAAGACTGCGCTCCGCTAACCAGGTGCCTCCAGGGAGAGCCTGCCACGCACTCGTGCAAGGGCACCAAAGCCTCTCTTTAATTGTTCCAACAGCAATGTACTCAGTGCTCGAGACCCACTGCAGGCTGCAAAAGAGGGCTGTGCAGAGGGACCGCAGGGGCCACGGATGCCCCTCCTCCTGGGAACTCTGCCCCTCTTCTTTCCCATGTGCTGTTTTGTGTCTACAAACCACCACTCTACGCTCACAGCCTCACAAACACTTCGGTGCTTGACCTTGAAAAAGATCTGCACATAGCTAAGGTTGCAGCCATCTGAAGAGGGAGAGTTCAAGGAGGGAGGACGGCCAGGTCCGTGGCCAAGCAAGCAGGACACAGAGCGCAGTAGCTGGTCAGGGGCCAGCAAGAAGGAGGCGCTGGTTCTATGAAGACCACCAGAAATGTTTGCACAGAGGGTCTTACAAGGGGATCAGGTACTACCACTAGGGTGACCTCAGGGTCAGAATTTCAGAAGCAGTACACAGCAGTGACGTGGACAAGGAGTCGTGGTGGTGTGAGGTAGGGAGAGAGCTCCAGCTGGGCTCAGGCAGGCCTGGATCACGGTCCCTCAGTCGCTTTGTGGGCGGCCAGTGTTACCTCCATTGCTGGTGGTGTTTGTTTCCAGTCTTCTCCCTGGTCTCCCGTGCGGCCTTTGGGACAGAAGGGAGCTCACGAGTGTAGCCAGAATTGTTGTTCAATGTTTGCCCTGCTGACTCAACTGCCAGAGGTCTGTAGCTCGGCTTCTTGTCCTCACCGGCAATGGGACGTTCCGCAGGTGCACTCAGTTGTGACTGTGCAAGGTGTTGGCACCAAGTGTGTGATCACCATGGCCATAATCTCTGTAGAATCTATAGCCTTTCTCCATGGAAACTGAGAACAATTGGTTATCCAGGTGCAAATAAAGAACCCCAATAAAACATTCCTTCAGGTAACAAGTATCTGGAAATTAGCCGTGCCTCTAAGGATAAAACTTCTAGAAGGACAGGAGAAGTGACCTTATGTTAGGCAAAGATTTCTTAGCTGTGTGACCAGAGGCATGACCCATATAAGAATCAAATGATACGTTAGGTGTCATAGAAACCTCTGTTGATCAGAAAACACCTTTAAGAAACGGAAAAAGAAAGCTGCCGCTTGGGGATGATATTGACCAATTGTGTATTCGCCCAAGGACTTGCACTCGGGCTATGCAAACAGTATTCAAAGTTCAACCATAATAACACAAAATGAAAATTCATCTATAAAATGAACAAAAGCTGTAACCAGATATTTCAGCAAAGAAAGCACAGGGAAGAGAAACGAATCTCTGAAAACATTGTCAAGCTTTTGTCCTCATTAGGGAGGGGTGAGCAAAACCCTGAACTTGGGCCTCCTCTGTTAGAGGAAAAGACCCACCAGCCTGCCAAGGAGAACACATTCCACATAGTTCTGCTAATGGAATCTTCTACGAAAGGAACACAGCGTACAATGGCAGGAAGTATGACCTTACGAGATGGGTAAAATATACAGAGGGCTGCGGCTGCTGCGTGTCGTCCGATGGAAGGGCAGCATGTCCTCTTCCGCCTTCCTCCCTGGATCTGGCACCAAGTGACCTGTGGGTCTTCCCAAAAGTCAACACGTGGCTGGGGATATAGCTCACTGGCGTAAGCGCTGTCTGGCAAGGGCAAGATTCCAAGTTTGATCCCCCGAACCACAAAAAAATCGAAAGGACCATGAAAGGGAAATGTTTTGGATCCATTCATGGAGGTAGCAACGGACAGTTAAGGACACTCACCGAAGAAGACACAAGAAGCACTTTGGAAAGGGGCACAAATGACATCAGTGTGTCCCAAATAAGGGACAGGAGTCTAGGAGGGACCATGGCGATGGACCTTTTATTGTAACGAAATCTTAAAATGTAAACATTCATCATATTGAAGTTTTATCTACTTGTATATTTCCAAATATGAATAGTTTATTGAATGCCTTTTGCTCTCCATAAAGTTATTTTAAAAAGATAAAATGTTATGTGCATATACTTTAGTCCATTATGCTTTAGTCTTGATTCTCATAATTCTATCTTGCCCCTAGTTGTATTCTCTGACATTTAGATTTTTTCTTTCTGCTTTGTGTTTAAAAACATCCATAAACTTCTTTTGTTATTAAAAAGTAATGAATTTTGGAGGTCTGATTTTTTTTTTTTTTTTTTTTTTTTTTTTTTTTTTTTTTTTTTTTTTTTTTTTTTTTTTTTTTTTTTTGTCTTTTTGAGACAGGGTCTCGCTATGCAGTTCAGGCTGGGCTTGAGCTCACTTTTGTAGCCCAGGCTGGTCTCGAACTCGCACCAATCCTCCTGCCACAGCCTCCCAAGTGCTGGGATTACAGGCATGCACCACCACGCCCGGCTGGAGGTCTGATTTTTAACAAATTCTTTGTATGTTCTGGATAGGAGTCTTTTGTCTGAAGGACAGTTTCCTGTAGTCCCCCCCCACCCCATTCATGGGTTTTCTTTTTACTTTTTTGGTGATTTCCTTCGATGTGCAGAAACTTTTCAAAATGATGAGAGCCCAGTTGATTCTCTGAAGTATCTCCTGTGCAGTTTGACTTTCGTTCAAAAACTCTTTACCTACCCCTACGTCCTCCAGGTTTCTACCTACTTTTTCCTCCAGAAGACTTAGTATTTCAGTTTTAAATTTAAATCTTTGATCCACTTTGGCTGTAGAAAAAAATCAGGCCTCCAAAATCCAAAGACCCAATCCAAAAATGGGCATCTAAAATGAATATTTACCTCACAAATGAAGAGACACAAAGGGCAAATAAATATATGAAAAAATATTCAACACCATTGTTCATTCAAGAGATGCAAATTAAAACAATGCTGGGTTAGCATCTTACACCAGAATAAATGGTTGTCATCAAGAAGTCAACCAATAGCAAATGTTGGAGAGGCTATGGGGGAAAGGGAACCCTTCTCCACTGTTGGTGGGAGTGCAGGCCAGTACAACCATTATGGAAATCAGTGCGGAGGCTCCTTAAAAAGCTAGGATTGGAGATCCCATGCAAGCCAGCTATTTCCTTCCTAGGTATTTTTCCAAAAATAATGTGCTGATTTTTCAAAAGACACAATAAGAGCACCTGGAAACGAGGTGGCTTGCTTAGTAAGCTTCACAGTCACCAACACTGAACAGAAGTATCTTAGGTATATCAGCACTGCTAAGTATTTCTCTGAGAGTAAGCAGCTCCTCTGATGAGAAATCAGTCCTCTTTCCTAGACTCGGTCAGAGCTAATTCAAATTGGGTGCAACACCTTCCTTTAGAAAACAGTTGGGGGCCCGCCAGGTAGCTCAGTTGATTAAAGTGCATGATCCCACAAAGCCACTCAGGCGCCTGGGACCACGGTTTGATCCCCACCTCCACATGGAGCATGAGACCCAAATTAAGGCAGCCTGAGTTAGCCAAAGAAAAACATCCTTCTTCACAGCTGCTTGACACTTTGAGGGGAACAAACAAACACCTACACATCTCCTTTGGCCCTGGAGGCCAGAGCAGGCTCAACATCTGTGAGACCAGAATCGGGGCATTTGAGGACGCTGGGCTCTTCGCTGCTTAGCGTGGAGGAGGAAGTGTGTGTATTCCTCTTATTCTAATATGGCTGCTTGCACTTGACAATGTTGCCATAGAGACGTCACCTTCTCCTTTCTTCAAAGAACCTGGGTGCCCCAGTCACCAGCCTTCTGAATGCAGGGAGGGGTCCCGTGTGTGAAGCCACCCACCAAAGCTCTGCCAGGGCTGCCCACCTCCGTCCGCAGCTCTACCTTGCACGCTCTGGCTGTTCCCACGGATCGGTAGCATGCCGCTCATATGCCTGTGCCCCTGATTGAGTTTACCTGCTCAGCACCCTTAACCAAAGCTCCCTGTTTATTGAAATGTCCCCCACCATTCAAGGCTTTCATGGACACTTAGCCCTGCTATTTAAAGTTGACCTAAATGGAACTTCCAACAAATACCTGCCTCTTGCTTCCCCCAAAATATGAGTATAATAAAAATGGCGAATAGGGAACAAATTGTATATAGATTACAATGTCTTTTGTGGACACCGCTGCCATTTTCTCTGGCTTCTCCTGCAACGCCCAGCTTTTCCAGCACAGGTCTGCCTGCGCTGCAGGTGCCGCTTGCCATCAGGGCCTGAAGATAATCTAAAAGTATAATGTGCTTTTTATTTATAGTTCCATCCTGACAATTTAAATCCCTCACATTAAAATTTGCATGTAAATGGCCATGAACAAGAACCGCTGTGACTGAGATGCAGAGCTCGTTGGGTCTTCATTGACAATGGAAGGGGAGTAGGAACATCTAAGACCCTCCGGCTTTGCTTGCTGAAATACACAGGAAAAATTGTCTGAGTGGCATGAACTGAGTGTGCTGGATCTCGACACGTTCACTTCTACGTGAGTGGTTTGAAACAACTCGTGTCCCAGGTCAGCAGCTGCAGGCCTTCGGGACACGGTCTACTCCCACCTGTCCTTATGTCCCTTCTGTCCTACCCCTCCAGCCCTCCCACAACATCTGCTTGTCCAGCAGAATACCATGCTTCCTGACCACATGAAATCCCACTAGAAGCCCTGTCTCTGCTCCATGGATTGTGCGGCTTGTCTAACTCAGTATTCCTTTGGTTCATATTAACATTTTTAGACTCATCATTTTTAAGCATCTAATGGAAATATCTCCTCTCCATGCTGTTCCTCAAGCTTGATGCTTACCAGGAAAAATTAATTACTCTGCTTGGGTATTTTTAATGACACTATCCCTAGCTCCGCCTGGCATTTCTCTTCCCTTAATATGATTTTTTTTTTTTTTTTGTCTTTTTGAGACAGGGTCTCGCTATGCAGTTGAAGCTGGCCTTGAGCTCACTTTTGTAGCCCAGGCTGGTCTCGAACTCGCACCAATCCTCCTGCCTCAGCCTCCCAAGTGCTGGGATTGCAGGCGTGAGCCACCACGCCCGACTTAATATGATTTCTTATACCGATTTCCCATGCCTGGTTAAAAGTTCAGTGAGGATCAGTCAATCCATATGTCTGTCTATCTATCTATCTATCTATCTATGTGTCTATCTTTCTCTGTCTCTCTCTCTCATTTATACTTTCTTTAGCTCTTAATATATTTAGCCATATATAAAAAGGGACAAGAAACTGTTACGTTTATACTTGTATTTTTATCACAATATTTATAGCCTTAAAATAATTGTACATTAATTGGGACCAAACAAGAAAATGAAGTAGGCAGTTTTAACACAAGCAGACCATCACAGCAAGCTTGAAAAGTGTAAAAAAGTATCATTCATTCTACTTTGTCTGTTTTACATCTATCATCTCTCTTGTGTGCATATCTATCTATATGGTTTATAATATATCATCCATCTCTGTCTGTCTGTCTGTCTGTCTGTCTGTCTGTCTGTCATCTCTCCAAGCCACTTGTCTATCCAATTACATATTTTTGATGTTTTCCTCTAGATGCCTCTGGCCATGCCTATGCAATCCCCTGGCACCTGCAGCTAGTTAAGGAACTGGAACGAGAGCTAAGGAACTGTTAAACGAATCAGTGAACAAGTGCTACCTAGTGCTTTGAGGGACAAACTTGGGGGGTTCTAAAGACAGGAGAAACGTGTTCCTTGTAAAGTGGGCTCATCCAGTGGGAAGGACGTATCTTTGCAGGGAACTAATAACATCATCAACATACTGCACAACTGAAAAGGAAACCGTGAGAAGTGAGGCCTAACGACAGCTCCCTATCCAGCTGGATACTCTGCTTCCTCTTTGGGCCTCTCTCTGCCAACACAAGGCATCCTGAGCTCCTGGGATCCCAGGCGCCCTCACTCTGGGCATGCCCGCAGAGGAAGGCCATAGGAATTCTTCACGTATTGAGGCACAGAAACAGAGGCCCCTGAAAGGCTAAGGTTAAGTGCTCGTTTATTTACTTATTTTTGAGCATCTTCTTTTCCTTGCTGATATGATGCGGGGTAGAGATGCTCTACTGTCTGGGTCTAAGAGAAATCTGAAATTCAAACAAAGCACAGGCTAGGTCTGTGCAGAGCGGCTACCAGCCAGGACCGCCAGACAAAAACATCGCCAAAGAGTGCCAGGTAAGAAGGGAAAGGACAGGAGACCAGCAGGGGAAGGGGTCTTTCCTTTGATGTAGCTGACGTTTTCAGATGATGAGATCATGACGTTAGCAGCAGTAAGTCAGGCTGGTTAAATTAGCCTTAACAGGAGCTGGCGAGATAGCTCAGAAGTTCAGCAGTGCCTGTGGGCAAGCTTAGGCAACCGCAGTGACCATGGTTCGATCTCTAGCACCACATGCTATGTCAGCCCCACTCCTAAGGCAGGCTGAGCTGGCCATAACATAAACAAATAACTAAAATAAAATAAATCTTTAAAAAAATTAGCCTTGACACATTCCAAAATGACTCAATTAGTGCAGATGTGAATCGGACATAAGCTGTATTCAATGACACACTCACTCACTCTCCCACCCACCTGTCCATCCCTCCAACCAACCAGTATTTCCTGAGCACACTCCTCTTTGCCTACTGCACTGGCTGCAGAGTGCTTGTGCATCAGGATTTGGTGAAAGAAGAGACACTGATGTTTGTGGAAAAGTGGCAGGTTCTAGCTTGCACGTTTTGTTTGTAATACCATTTATTCCTCCCCTAATCTTACGGAGTGGATAACCTTCCTACTGTCATACAGACCATAGGGTGATTAAGAACGACTCAGGACACCTTACAAAGTACATCTGCCTACCAGCGTTCTCTGTCTACTCATGGTCAAAGAGAAGCATGAGTTTTGTTCAGTAAGATCTCACTGGCCATGCTGCCAACATTTAGAAAAACCCTTATAAGTGTGGTGTGTTACACACACACACGGACACAGCAGCATCAGCAGCGAGATAAGGCCCACATGCCATTCTCCACCAGTGGGTGCCAATGGACTCGTGACCCATCAATTGGCCCAGCACGCTTCTCCACAGCATACAGCTCTTGGTTAGCAATCAAGCAGACCACCTGATATTATTGTTTCCTTTGTGGAATATCTAACATTCTCTTGTGAAAGGTCCAATGATAGAAATTCTCTGGGTTCTTCCAAGTGCATGTAGAGAAGTGAGCTTTTAAGAGATTTGGTTCCTCAGCAATAGTTCTTTGAAGTACGACACCCTGCAAAACCTAGTCAACGCCGTTTTCCTCTTTAAGAAGTAACAGCTGTTGTCAGCATGCAAGATAAACCCCGGTGCCTTTTTAGACCTCTGGACGAAACAGACTATTTATCCTGGTCCTTTCTTCCAGGCAGGCAGAAAAGCTGATCCATCTGTGCAATCAATAGTGACCCCAAAAGAAGCGCTGCTGGTCTACGAGGACAACGGGCAAATCATTACAGGAAACCCACAGCTGAGCTCCTGGGCATATTTGCAGAAACATATTGAACAGGAAAAAAACAAATGTTTACTTGAGAATTATCGTGCTGGAAGGGAGACTCAGCGGCTTCCTATTCCAAACTTTTCAGAATTCCTTTTAAGGGCTTCTCTGTATTTCTCTGAGGTCTTGATATGGCCAGATCAGCTGTGAACCCTAGCTCTCTGCCCAGGATTCCAGCCAACCTGCCCAAGAACCAGCCATGCTTCTTCTTGGTGGCCCACCCCTGAGGAGACCACCTGCCCACTCGCCACTCAGCGCACTGTTGGCCACACCTGCGCTAGCCCAGTGAGAACCCACTTGCCCTGGTCTTGTCAGTTCTGGAACGAGGAGGGCTTGTCTTTGTCCTCATGCTACCCCAGGCAGCAATGTGCTGGAGCTATAGTGCCATAAGATATTTATGAGCCTCTGGCTTTTAATGTTTATGAGTAAAGAGGCAAATTAATAATTTTTCTGAGTTGCTTAAAAAGAAACTATGAGCTTTCTCAGAAGGGTAAGAGTACTCAAGGCTGAAAAAAGGACCGATGACTGGGCATCAAGATGACTGACCAGGAAAAGCCCCTGGTCACTTCAGTGATGGAGGATTTGAGCGAGGATTTGTTGCATTACATTTGTTTTTTTTTTTCCAGAGCCAAAGGAATTTGACATGGCTCCTGGAGAAATGCACAAAAATTAAAGCCTGACCACAAGGATAGTTGCCAAGATTGCCCCACTGGTCTTGAACTTAAGAGACCGTAGGGGCCAAGGAAGGAGAGGGCTGGCTGGTGCACACCCAGGCCGGATGTGCGTCACTGACTCTACCACCTTGGGGGGCTAATGGTGTGTCCTGGCCTTCCTCCAAGGCAGCCACAGAACCCCGCCCACATCAGACAGACCCTGACCTGGGTGTCCGGGCAAACGTCTCACTGAGTGCCACAGACAGTCTCCCTCCACAGCGCACTTCAGCCTGGGTCATCACAGCTTGAGGACCTACTGTGTGCTGGTTATGTTAATAGCTGTTAGACAGATATGATCAAATTTAGTTGCCACCTCCCAAACACTGCATAGTAGTGTTACTAGGTTTGTCTCACACAGGACGGAATGTGGGCCCCGACAGACTGAAACCTGAAGAATCCAATTTCACATTCTGACTTGCTGCCATGCTCGTGCCTCAGGTTGCTAGGTTGGGGAGAAGGAAGTCGCCCCTACGTCCTAACCAACCAAAGGAGGTGGATACAGGCAGTCAGAGGACACAGTGGAGTGAAAGAAAGCCAAGCTAACCTGGTCTGACCACAAGTCAGAGAGAGGTGCTCAGAGTAAGCAGCTTGCCCTCCCCCCAGCTGCTGTGAGGCAAAGAAGCAACCAGAATCAGTAAAGGATGACTTCTCCCCTTCCTGAAGGAGGCTAAGTGGCAGTCAGGGCTCGGGGTCCTCCTCCCGACGGCCGGCGCACGACCCAAGTCCCTGAGACTCGAGCATCACAGAACCAGGCAGCGTCCCCAAATCACACAGCGACAATGTGTCTCTCACCTCCACTCTGTGCATTTATTAAAGCTAGGAGCAGTGCCTATGAGTCTTTGCAGGCTTACTGCTTAGAACTCAGGGTGACCCCAACAAGCACCGGGGCAGGTACTGCTTCTGCTAGTTCTCTTCCAGCTGTAGCTCTCTGCTGCCAAGAACAAAACCATCCCTCAGTGTCAGACAACTTCCGGGAGCCAGCGAAGGCTGGGCCCACACCAAAGATGCTCAAAGCCTTAAGCTCTAAAGGTCACACTGGGGGCGTGGGGAGCCCTGTGCATGTTTTTCTCTGCTTACTTTCTCTTAGTCAGCTTTGGAGGTGACCAGCGTGGTCAGAGGAGTCACCACAACCGCAGTGCACTCCTCAGGAGCACTCTCTGCTTCACATACAGAGTGCCGGAGCCAGACAAGACCTGCAGATGCGATTGCCCAGATGCTGACTGCCCATCACGGTGACAAGAGGACATGCACAGCCTGAGTACTGATGTCTCAGGCCTCGCCCCCTGTGACTTTGACCTGAGTGGCGTAGAGAAGGGTCTGGCTGTCCAAAGCGAGGGACGAGTGCTTTCTTTTAGGTTGCATTGTTCTAACTACATGGACTGTCAGGCTGGTTTCAGGAACACCCTCGTCCCCACCTTTGCAAGTGAGAAAACTAAACCTGGGGGAGGCAAGCGGAGCCCTGAGGACAAAGGCATGGAAAGAGGAGGTGAGACTGGGGTTCCCTGCGCCCCGCCTGCTGTTGTGCTACTGCTTCACATTGCCTTTGTGGGAGCTATCGTGTCCAGAGTTCAAGATGGAATGCAAAGGAAAGGAAGGGAGGGAAGGGGAGGGGAGGGAGAGGAAGGGGAAAGGAGGGAGAGGAAGGGAAGGGAGGGCAGGGGAAGGGGAGG